>CAUYLG010007317.1:0-253072 GCA_963573385.1 Cacajao melanocephalus
TCACGATTAACAACAACAAAAAATATTGAATAAAGTGATTTTTTGGTAACACATGGTCTTTCTTATGTATTTTCAAATATGGCACATGAATTTTTGTTTGATTGACAGTAGGTTCAGCACACCTATTAAGGAACGCATATACACACACACACACACACACACACACACAAACACATTGCAAATATAATTACAAAAACTGCCTGAGGAGAATTCTGAGCTTGCACAACTAATACCATAACCATCTGTGATTTACAGAAAAGCAATACAAAAGAAAGAAGATACACAGACAGTAGGATATTTTAAAATAAGTAGGGTCTACATATTCAACTAAAAATTTGAGGAAATTTTTCTCATAGTTTGAAATATCTTGGATAGAAAACTCAGTTTGAGGATACTAGAATTGTCTGACAAATGTTTCTGCATCGTTTTAGAAAAGTAGGCATATTCTTAGCACAAGCACAGAGCATTTGTCTTATGGCCATTGAGAGATAAATGGCTTACAATAAAATAAACTGTATTTGGTAATTAAGATGATGTGTATTGATTCCTACCACTTATCTCTTTGGAAACATCCTTGTAGGAAAGATCAGAAAATCACACAGCTGAGCTGTCAAAAGGGTGTATAAGGGCTGAGAGGGAGGACAGCAGGGAGCAAAGTGAGAGGTTTTTTGTTTTTGTTTTTTAAAGTGCTGCTAAAATTAATAGCGCTATTTTCACACTTGTAAAGTAGACTGTGTGATTATAGTCCAAGCAAGGTGGCTTCCTCTCCCCAGAGACTTGAGGGCTTTGAGAGCAACTGGTCAAAAGCAAAAGTATAAATAATCACCATTTCCTCTTGTAGAAAATAAGTTAACAGCCTTTCTCCAGAATGACTGTGACTTGATGAATTAATAGGGGCACACTGTATTTGTGAGAAATTGTGAAATTTCTCAAGTTGGCAAGAAAAAAAGGCATTCGGTTGGAAAAGGAGAAGTAAAATTATCTAGTTGCAGATGATATAATCTTATTTATAGAAAATTCTAGTAATTCCACCAAAAAACTCCTTAAAACTAATAAAAAAGTCAGTAAATTTGCAGGATATAAAATCAACATACAAAAATCAATAGCATTTCTAGTTTCCACACTCTGAAAACAAACTTTTCAAAACACAAATTAAGAAAGCAACTCCAGAGCATGACAGCAGAGTAGAACTCTATAGCATAATCCCCCTACAAAAACATTAATGTGCACAACTGTCCACACGTGGAAAAGCCTTCACAAGAGCTCAGGAAACAAGGTGAGAGATCACCTTGTATACCAGTATGTGGTTTTAGCATAATAATAAAACAGGACACATTAAAGAGGATAGAAAGAACTGTTTTTTATTGCCTACACGCTCTTCCCTTAACCTTAGGCACCACAGTGCAGAGGCATTGTCCATTTGGGCAAAGAGGTGGGAAATGAGCATAAAACTTTGCCTTGAAGTACAGTACCAGGCCAGCCAGAAGTCTAGCACCAGATAAAACCTCTTGGCCCCTGCCATCAGGCTGGTACCCATGGACAGAGCCCCTGGACCCACCCTAGCACTAGACAGGAAACTGCAGCCCCAGTGGAATGGACTCATGTTCCAGTCCATATGGACTAAACTCAGCATGATGGACTAAACTCACTGCTGGCCTACTGTAGTGGCCTTGGGCCCTAAACAAACCTTAGTGGCAGGTGGGGCAGGGCACACACAGGCCTTAGGTGTGCACCAGTGTTGCACTGGTATCAGTGGCAGTGGGTCTTGGGTATGATCAATTTGCATTAGCCTCAGTGGTCACAGGATTGCCTGTGTTGCCCTTTCCTGAACCCCAAGTAGCACAGCATAGAGAAAGACAACATTCACTTGGAAGACAGACAGGAAAGTAAGTATAAGACTTTGTCTTGCAACCCTGTACTGGACTTGCCAATAAAATCCAGCACTGGTTAGAACCCTGGATCCCCTGACACCAGGCAGGTATCTGTAAGTAGAACCTCTCAACTCAACCTGGTACCAGACAGGAGTCTGCAGGCCCCAGTATGATGGACTCAAGACCTGGCCACCTTCACTACCTGCTGACTATATGGGCCTCAGGCCCTAAATAAACCTCAGCAGGAGGCAGGCCACATGAGCCACAGACCTTCAACACACCCCAGTCTGTGCTGGTATTGGCAGCTGCGAGCTTTGAAGGGGACCCAGCACTTGTGGCAGCTTCAGGAGCCAAAGGATTTCAGTCACAGTGTCCTGAGTTTAGGGTGCTCCCTAGCACTACGACAGCTGAAGCAGTGGGACTGGGGCTTAGAGTCCTCACCGATTAACCTGCCCTAGGCAGAGGGTTTAGGGTCCTCACCAATACCAATCAACCTGGCCTTAATATCTGAACAGGCTCACTATTGAAAGAACAAAATCAGGCTGTGAGGACTGAATTAAATACCCATATCAATATGCAGACATTGATGCACAGCCACAAAAAACAAGGAAAACATGAAGATACCAGAAAGGCAAAATAAAGTGCCAGTGAATGACACTAAAGAGTGGAGATGAAAGAACTGCCTGATGAATTCTAAGTAGCTTTTTTAAAGAAATTCAATGTATTAATCAATTCTAACATTGGTATAAAGAACTACCTGAGACTGGGTAATTTATAGAGAAAAGAGGTTAAACTGACTCATAGTTCTGCAGGCTGTGTAGGAAGCATGGATGGGGAGGCCTCAGGAAACTTACAATCGCGGTAAAAGGGCAAAGGGGAAGCAAGCACCATGTTCACATGGTGGCAGGAGAGAGAGAGCAAAAGGGGACATGCTACATACTTTTAAACAACCAAATGTTATGAGAACTCACTATCACAAGAATAGCAAGGGAGAAATCTGTCCCCATGATTCAATCACCTCCCACTAGGCCCCTCCTCCAACACTGAAGGTCATAAATCAACATATTTGTATGAGGACACAGAGCCCTTATCACTCAACAAACATCAAGAAAATACAGATAAATAATTCAGAAACCTATCAGAAAAATTTAACAGAGATTGAAGTAATAAAAAATAAATTGAAATACTAGAGGTAACAAACACAATGAATGAAGTAAGAAATGCAATGGAAAGCATCAATAGATGACCTGATCAGTAAAAGAAAATAATATGTGAACCTGAAGACAAGTTACTTAGAAATAAACAGTGAAAAGAGGAAAAATGTAAAAAGAATGAAAAGAAATTAAGAAAGCTTAAGGGATTTAGGGGTTAACATCAAAATACCAAATTTATAGGTCATCGCTATTGTAGAAAAAGAGAAAGTGAGAGAAAACTTATTTAAAGAAACAATAACAGAATTTTTCCAAACCTGGAAAAAGATGTAAATACCCAGACACAAGAAGCCCAAGGATCCCCAGTCAGATTAAACCCAAATAACAATACCCAATGACATATTATAATCAAACAGTCAAAAGAAGCAAAAGAAAAGAAGCAAACAACATATAGCGAAGTCCCAATATATCTAACACCAGACTTCTCAGCAGATATCTAAAGGCCAAGAGATAGTAGAATGATATATTCAAAGTGCTAAAATTTAAAAACAAACAAACAAACCTGCCAACCAAGAATACTGTATTCAGCAAATCTGTTTCTCAGAAATGAAGAAGAGAGATGATTTTCCAGACAAACAAAACCTGAGGGAATTCATCACCGCTAAATCTGCCTCACAGAAAATTTTAAGGAGAGTGCTCTAAAATAAAAGAATTTTAATGAGTAACACAAAAACATCTGAAAGTATATAACTCACTAATAAATTAAATACATAGTCAAATTCCAAATATTCTAATAATGTAATGGCAGTATGTAAATCACATATTTTCTGTATGAAGGTTAAAAATGAAACTATGAAGAAAATAACTAATTTTAAGGGATGTGCAATGTAAAAAGATATAAATTATAAAATCAAAACTTTTAAATGGAAGAGTGAAATAAAAGTGTAGAGGATTGTGGGGTCTTCCCTTTTGCAATCAAGTTAAGTTTTCATCAGCTTAAAATAACCTGTTATGACTATAAGATAGTTTTGTAAGCCACATGATAACCACAAAGCAAAAATCTACAGTAGGTATACAAAAAAAGCAAGGAATCAAAATACACCACTAGGAAAGGAAGTGGTATATTTTGATTCCTTGCTTTTTTTTAATTATCAACTGCAAAAGAAGACAAGAAAAGAGAAAGAAAGGAATAAAAGATCTACAAAATAACTATGAAACAATAAATGGACTGTTTTCCAATCAAAAGACATAGAGTGGTTGAATAAACAACACCAAAGTAAAAACAAGACTCAACAATATGCTGCCTTCAAGAGACTTACTTCACCTGTAAAAAGAGACATAGACTGAGTAAAAAAACTGGAAATGATAGTTCATGCAAACAGAAACCAAAAGGAAGCAGGAGTTGCTATACTTAAATAAAACAGATGTTCAATCGAAAAATGTAAAATCAAAGGTCATTATATAATAATTAGAAGGTCAATTCTGCAAGAGAATGTAATACCTGTAAATATATATGTACCCAACATTGGAGCACATAAATATATAAGCTAATATTAATAGATCTAAAGAGAGAGACAGACTGCAATACAATAATAGTAGGAATCTTCCTCACCCTAGTTTTAGCAATGACCAGATCATCCAGATTGAATATCAGCAAAGAAACATCAGACTTAAACTGTACTGTAGACCAAAAAGACCTAATAAACATTTATATAACATTCCTTTCAACAGCTACAAAATACACATTCTTCTCAACTGCACATGGAATATTCTCTAAATGTTAGGCCACAAAACAAGTCTCAACAAATTTACAAAGATCAAAATTATACAACATATCTTTTCTGCCTACTGGTATAAATCTAGAGATCAGTAACAGGAGAAACCTCAGAAACATTACACATACATGGAAATTAAACAGCATGTTCCTGAACAACCAATAGGCCAAGAAGAAATTAAAAGAAAAATTTAAACATTTCTTCAGACCAATGAAAAATGGAAACACAACATATCAAAACAATACGATACAGTAAAGCAGTTCTCAGAGGAAAGTTTGTAGCAACAAGTATTTACATCAGAAAAGAAGAAAGAGCTGAGAGCAGTGGCTCACACCTGTAATCCCACCACTTTGGGAGGCCAAGGCAGGTGGACTGCTTGAGCCCAGGAGTTTGAGACCAGCCTGGGCAATATAGTGAAACCCTGTCTCTACTAAAAATACAAAAAATTAGCCAGGAATAGTGGTGTGCATCTATGATCCCAGCTACTCAGTAAACTGAGGTGAGAGGATCACCTGAGCCCAGGAAGCCAAGGCTGCAGGGAGCCAAGGTTGCACCACTGCACTCCAGCCTGGGCAATGAGAGTGAGACTCTGCCTCAAAAAAAGAAAAAGTAAAGAAAATATTTCAAATAAACAACCTAATATTGCACCTTAAGGAATTAGAAAAACAAGAACAAATTAAATCCTAAATTAGTAGAAGGAAAGAAATAATAACAATGATAGCAGATATAGACAAAATGGAGACTTTAAAAAATATAAAAAATCAAGAGTTAATTTTTTGAAAAGATAAACAAAATTGGCAAACTTTTAGCTACACTAAGAGAGACAGAGAACCCCAATAAATAAAATCATAAATAAAAAAGGAGACGCTGCAAGTAATATCACAGATATAGAAAGAATTATAAAAGACTACCATGAACAACCAGAAACCAACAAATTGGAAAGCCTAGAATAAATAAATTCTTGGATACCTACAGCCTACCAAAATTGAGTCATGAATTAAAAAGAACACATGAACAGACCAATAATGACTAACAAGATTGAATCAGTAATAAAAAGTCTCCCATCAAAGCACAAGAATTGATGATTTCCCTGCTGGATTCTACCAGACATTTAAAGAATTTAAAACTTTTTTTTTCCAAATTGTTCTGGAAAGTTTAAGAGGAATTCTTCCAAACTCATTTTACAAGGCCGGCATTATCATGATGCCAAAACCAGAGATGGGCATGCCATAAAAAGAAAACTACAGACCGTATCCCTGATGAACAGATGCAGAATTCTCAACAAAATACTAGCCAATTGCACATTCAAAAGATCACCATGATCAAGTGGAATTAATCCCAGGGACACAGAAAAAGTCCAACACATGCAAATCAATACATTTGACATGTTACAATAACAGAATCAAAGACAAAAACCATATATTCATTTTAGTAGATGCTAAAAAGACATTTGATAAAATTCACCACATCTTCATGATAAAAACTTTGAATAAGTTAGGTATAAATAGAATGTACCCCAACACAGTAAAGACCGTATATATCAAAATCACAGCTAATACCATACTGAATGGGGAAAAGTTGGAAGCTTTTTCTCTAAGATCTAAAACAAGATGAGGATGTCCACTTTCACCACTTTTATTCAGCATAGTATTGCAAGACCTAGCCAGAGCAATTAGGCAAGAGAAAAAAAAAAGCACATTCAAATTGGAAAAAAAGGAAGCTAAATTGTTCTATGACCTTAGATGCAGAAAACCCTAAAAACTCCACCAAAATAACTGTTAGGATCAATAAATAAATTTAGTAAATGTGCAGAATACAAAATCAATTATTAATAATCAGTAGCATTTCTATACACCAATAGTGAATTACCTGGCAAAAAAAAAAAAAAAAGAAAGCAATCCCATTCACAATACTTAAAAAAAAATAAAATACCTAGAAATAAATTTAACTCAAGAGGTAAAAACTATACAACACTGATGAATGTTTTATTAATGAAAAGATATCCTGTGTTCATGAGTTGGAAGAACTAATATTGTTTAAGATGTCCACAGTATCCAAAGCAATCTGCAGATTCAATGCAATCTCTATCAAAATATCAATAACTTCTTCACAGAAATAGGAAAAAAAAAATCTTAAAATGCATATGGAATCACAAAAGACCCCCAGATAGCCAATGTAATCCTGAGCAAAAAGAACAAACCCAGAGGGATCACACTATCTTACTTTAAAATATACTACACTACAAAGCTATATAGTAACCCAAACTGCATAATACTGGCGTAAAAACAGACACATAGACCAAAAGGAGCATAATAGAGAGCCCAGAAACAAATCCACGTATTTACTTCCAACTCATTTTCCACAAAGATGCCAAGAACACACATTAGAGAAAGCACAGTCTCTTCAATAAATAGTGCTGGAAAAACTGGATATCCACATGCAGAAGAATGATGCTGGACCCCTATCTCTCACAACTGACAAAAATAAACTCAAACTAGATTAAAAACTTAAATGTTAAGATCCAAAACAATAAAACCACTAAAAGAAAATGTAGGAGAAATGCTTCATGACAATTGGCCTGGACAAAGATTTTTTTGAATAAAACTTCAAAAGCATAAGCAACAAAAGCAAAAACAGACAAATGGAATTATATCAAACTAAAAAGCTTCTAAACAACAAAAAACAAACGAACAAACAAAACAAAGTGAGAGACAACCTATAAAATGGAGACTGGGAGAAAATATTTGCAAACTATGCATCTGACAAGGGGTTAATACTGAGTATAAAAAGAACTCAAATAACTCAATAGAAAAAAAATTAACAATCTGATTTTTTTAATAGGCAAAAGACCTATAATAGACATTTCCCGAAAGAATACATAAAAATGGCCAATAGGTATATGAAAAAATGTTCAACATAATTAATCATCGGGGAAATGCAAGTGAAAACCATAATGAAATATTTCCTCACTACCATTAGAACAGCTATTATCAAAAAAACAAAGAACAACAAATGTTGGCATCAATGTGGAGACATGGGAACACTGATACACTGTTGATGGGAAGGTAAATTATTAGTACAGCCATTAGGGAAAACAGTATTGAGTTTTTTCAAAATATTAAAAATTGAACTACCATTTCATCCAGCAATCTTATTGCTGGATGTGCTGATATATGTGGTATATCACATATATCACATTTTCTTTATATATATGTAGTATTATATAACACATATACCACATTTTCTTTTATACATATATGTGTGTGTATATGTGTGTGTGTATGTACAGAAAGAGACAGTATTCAATGGAATACTAAATCATCCGTTAAAAAAAGAATAAATCTTGTTATTTTCTGGAAACATGGATGAATCTGGAGGACATTATGCTAAGAAAAATGAGCCTGACACAAAAAGACAAATACCACATGATCTCATTCATATGGGAGTCCAAAGAAGTTGATCTCATAGAAGTAGAGTGTAGAATAGTGACTACCAGAGGCTTAAGGAGGGTAGGTAGGAGTGGGGATAGGGAGGTTGGTTAACAGGTAAAGTTACAGTTAAAAGAAATGAGTTTTACTATTCTATCACACAGTAGGGTGACTATAGTTAACACTATTAAATATTTCAAGATAACTAGAATGGAGAATTTTTAAAGTTCTCACCACAAAGAAATCATAAATGTATAAGATGATAGATATGCTAAATACCCTGATTTGATCACTACACAATCTATACATGTATCAAAACCTCACACTTTACCCCAAAATGCATATACTTATGTGTTAACTTTAAATGTTTTTAAATTTAAAGCTAAAAAAAAAATAGAAAACAGTCCCACTTACAATAGCATCAAAAAAAATAAAGTACTTAGGAATAAATTTACCAAGGAGGAAAAAGATATGTACACTAAAATTATAAAACATTAACAAAAGAATCTGAAGAAGATACAAATAAATGGAAAGATATCCTGTGCTCATTGATTGGGAGAATTAATATTGCTAAAATGTCCATGTTCCTTAAAGTGCTTTACAGATTCAATGCAATCTCTATCAAAATTCCTGTGGTATTTTTCAGAAATAGAAAATAAATCCTAAAATATGTGTGAAACCACTAAAGACCCTGAATAAACAAAGCAACTTTAAATAAGAAGAACAAAGGTAGAAGCATCACACTTTCTGATTTCAAATTATATTACAAAGTAATGTTAATCAAAACAGTATGGTACTGGCCAAAAAAAAAAGAGAAGTAGACCGAAGGAACAGAATAGAGAACCCAGAAAAAAAGAAAACACACACATATGCTACAGTCAACTAATTTTTGATAAAGGCATCATCAATATACAATAGAGAAAGGATAATCTCTTCAACAAATGCCATTGGGAAAACTGGATGTGCATATGCAAAAGAATAAAATTGGAATCTTACTTTATGGCATACACAGAGATTAACTCAAAATAAATTAAAGACCTACACATAAGATCTGAAACTATAAATGAGAAGAAAATTTTTGTTCCTTGAAATTTTTCTTGGCTATGATTTTTTTTTATTTATCACTCAAAGCACAGGCAACAAAAGCAAAAACCAAGAAGTAGGACTATATCAAACTAAAAATTGCTGAACAGTAAAAGGAACAATCAACAAAGTAAAAAGGCATCCTATTGAATGGGAGAAAATATTTGAACACTATACATTCAATGAGAGGTTAATATCCAAAATATATAAGGAACTCTTACAACTCAATACCAAACCAATGAACAAACAAACACAATAACCCAAAAGAAAAATGGTTTAAAGGGCCTGAATAGAAATTTTTCCAAAGAAGACATACGAATGACCAATAGGTACATAAAAAGGTGCCCAACATCACTAATCATCAAGAAAATGCAAGTCAAAACCACAATGAGATATTGCCTCACATTTGTTAGGTTGGCTATTATCAAAAAGTCAAAGATAACGAGGGTTGGCAAAGACGTGAGGAAAAGGGAACCCTTGTCCACCGTTGGTGAGAATATAAATTAGTACAGCCCTATAAAAACAGTATGGAGTTTCCTCAAAAAATTAAAAATAGAACTACCATATGATCTAGAAATCCCTCTTCCGGGTATATATCCAAAGGAAATAAAATCACTATCTTAAAAAGATAGCTACACTCCCATGTTCATTGCGCATTATTCACAATAATCAAAATAAGGAAATAATCCAAGTGTCCTAAACAGATGAGTGGATAAATAAAATGTGATATAAATATAGATAGACAGAGATAGAGATAGAGATGGAGATAGAGATAGAAGTCAATCTCATAGAAGTAGAGTGTAGAATAGTGACTACCAGAGGCTAAGGAGGGTAGGTAGAAATGGAGAAAGGGAGGATGGTTAAAAGGTATAAAGTTACAGTTAGAAGAAATGTATGTATAAATAAATATATATATATAACATACAAGGTTTGACTCTGTGTCCCCACCCAAATCTCATCTCGAATTGTAATCCCCACAATCCCCACATGTCAAAGGAGGGACCTTGTGGAAATGTGATTGGATCATCGGGGTGGTTTCCCCCAGGCCATTCTCATGATAGTGAGTGAGTTCTCACAAGAGTTGATGGTTTTATAAGTGTTTGACAGTTCCTCCGTCACTCACACACACTCCCTCCTGCAGCCTTCTAAAGAAGGTGCCTGATGCCCCTTCACCTTCCGCCATGATTATAAATTTCCTGAGGCCTCTGAGTCAAGCTTCCCATTAAGCCAGTGGAACTGTGAGTCAATTAAACCTCTTTCCTTTATAATTCCTAGACTCAGGTAGTATTCTTTATAGCAGTGTGAGAATGGTCGAATACACACACAATTGAATATTACTATTCAGCCTTAAAAAAGAAGGATATATCAGCCTGGACACAGTGGTTCATGACTATAATTCCAGCACTTTGGGATGCCAAGGTAGTCAGATCCCTTGAACCCCGGAGGGAAAGACCAGCCTGGACAACATAGCAAAACCCTGTCTCTACAAAAAAAAAAAATACAAAAAATTAGCTGGGCGTGGTGGCATGCGCCTGTAGTCGCAGCTACCATGGAGGCTCAGATGGGAGAATCACTTGAGCCCAGAAGGTCAATGCTTCAGTGACCTGTGATCCCACCACTGCACTCCAGCCTGAGTGACAGTGTGAGACCCTGTCTCAAAAAAAAAAAAAAAAGAGAAAGAAATCTTACCATTTACAACAACATGGATGAAGTTAAAGGACAGAAGACTAAATAAAATAAGCCAGATAAATAAACACAAATGCTGCATAGTCTTACTTACATGTGAAATCTAAAAAAAAAGTGAAATACATAGAAACAGAGAATAGAATGGTGATTACCAGGGACAGGGTCATGGAAAAAAAGGGTAAATATTGGTCAAAGGGTAAAAACTTGTGTTTTTTTTTTTCAGAGCCAAAGTCTTGCTGTGTCACCCAGGCTGGAGTGCAGTGGAGTAATCATAACTCACTTCAGCCTTGAACTCCTGGGGTCAAGAGATCTTCCTACCTCAGCCTCCTGAGTAGCTGAGACTACTGACATACACCACCACATCTGGCTACTTTTTTTAAATTTTTGTAGGAATGGGGCTTCATTATGTCACCCACGCTGCTCTCAAACTCCTGGCCTCAAGTGACCTTCCCACGTCCGCCTCACAAAGTGCTGGGATTACAGGCATGAGCCACCACACCTGGCCAGAACTTCCAGTTCTACAATGAATAAGTTGAGGAGATTTAATGTTCAGCTTGGTGACTATAATTGGTAATAATGTCCTGTGTACTTGAAATTTGCTAAGAGAGCGGATCTCAAGTGTTCTCACCAGGGAAACAGAGGTACTACATGAGGTGATGAATGTTAGCTTGATCGTGGTACTAATTTCACAGTATATATCAAAACATCATGTTGTAAAAAAGGTATCCAATTTTTATGTGTTCATCATACCTCAGTAAAGCGTAAGGGGAGGATTTTGCATTCAAATCAGGGTCTATTCACATATTTCCCCTGAGGAGATCCCCTCCAGCCTGGCCGCCTCACTGCTCAGCCCCGGGTGCTGCCCCTGAGGATGCAGCTTCTGGGTGATTGCTGGCTACACTGGAGGCAGGAGGCTGATGGTTCAGTGATGTCTTTGATCCCTACATCTATATTATTGCATTGTTCAACTCACTGGAATAAGAACTTTGATTCCTATTTAAACCAGGGCTTTACAGGATATTTAAAAGAAATAATGGAAATTCCCAACATGCAAACATTACTTTTTACTGAAAGCACCATTCACAGACGGGGAAAAAATAAAGTTAGATCTGATTCCTGAGTCCTACCTATTCATATTCTGGAATCCCGTAATGTAAGTACATTCATGCTTGTGTTTAAAATGTGAGCACAGAAACACCACCTAGAAAACACATGTATTTAAATCTAAGTTAACCATAAGATGGAATTTATTGGAGGGCAACATTAAACTTAGTCAAATAACTACCTCACTTGCAGCTACAATTACGGGAATGTCAACAACAAAATGCTGCGACTATTCTGTCTTCATCAGTGTTTAATTACTCATCTTCTATAGAGAATATGGTCTTAAAGCGTGGGAAAAAGAATGTACGTACAAAGAAGCACAGAAAATGACACAGTGTAAAAGACGATGACTACTCCAGTGAATGCCATAGGTAGAGTCAGTTTTCTAACTGGAGTAAAATGAACTCAATTCAGAATCAAATTGAAATGTAGAGGAATATTTATTTTTCTCACCTTCTTAATGCCTTCCTTTAAGCAGGTTTAGTTTTCATTCATTTCACTGATCTATGGTTAATCAATTCATCATTTCAGCAGCCTATGAAGAAGAAACACATCTTTTTTTTTTTTAATCTTTCTTCCTCAACAAAAGCGTCTCTTGAATCCTGTTTTCTGAGTGAGTTGGCACATGGGGTTGGGGAGGGGAAAACTGAGAGTGTGCTGGGGAAAGCAAGGGCAGGAGGGTGTTGAATTTTAGAGATGACAAATCTGACCCTACCCGACAATGCTCCCTGTCCTGTAGCATCTCATCCCTTACAGTTGTCACCTATGTGTAGTTAATCAGATTAAAAGCCTCTGAGAAACCTCTTTGATTCTCTGTCAAACAAAGACGTGGAATAAACAAGAAAAACAGGAAGATTATAATGCTGCACCTGGGTTAGTAAGAGAAGCAAATGCAACCGCACCGCGTGCCCAGGTACCTCAGAGAGCTCCCTGTACCTGTCAGGGGCCTGAAAGATTTCCTGTGGCCCCGGCAGTCTGGATTTAAGGCAGGCTTTGGGGAATTAGTAAACAAAACACAGCTGAAGGTCTTTTGCCATAAACTGAACAACCAAGGAAATAAAAGTAAGGCCATGGCAAAGTTGTCCCAGCGGTGTCACTGGCCACCATGGGGCAGCCCTGCGGTGGAAGGGCCTGACCGGCCTGGGCGAGGGTGACATCTCGGGATGTGATCTGAGCCATCCTTGTGTGCAGAACCATGTGTTTGGAGAACAGGGTCTGTCTGTTATGTGAACACAGAGGGCACTGAGCCCAAAGCCCCATATACATTAAAAATATAATGGGAGAGATTTTTATCTTCCATGAATATTTAATTCTACTGAAAGCCAACCATCTGCATATCACAATGCCCCAATGCATGTGTGTGATTTTCTCTGTTGTCTTTCAAAATAAAGCAGACCATTTCGCTCTTCCTGTGATGCCTCGAAAGTTGCTTAAATGTGCGTTGATCGCTTTGATCTAATGAGTGCGTGTATTTTAAAACAAAGTCAGCACTGTTGCTCTCATCTATTTGTGTGAAGGAAACAGAACAATGGGGGGAAACCAGGTCGGGTTTCATTGTTTTCCTGGTGGCCTGTATCACAATTCACTGCCGTTTTGAATGCTGTTTAATTTTCGCTGATGTCTTTTTATCTTAGGCTTCATGTGAATTTAAAAAGAGTTTCATTGATATGCAACCTACTGTGTATTATGATATCCCGCCTGCCCTGTTGCACTGTGGAAGCCTGCAGCTGCCTGAAGCCTAATTATGCATGCATGCATGCAAAGCCCAGATGCTCAGCCAAGAGTGCCTCAACCGACTACAGTTTCTCACTTGTTTTTGTTTGAATTATAATTGGGCAGATCTATATTTCTCAACCCATCTTGTAGCTTCAGCATGTTCCTCTTTGCCTCTGTTGCTACCTTTGCTTGAGTCGGTTTCTTCACGAAGGAGTCCCTTGCCAATCTGAAGTGCCTCTGAGATCTGAGAAGGGTCATTCATGGGTTTGACAAATCCTTTTACCTACACAGCAATTTTAAAAGGTACAGAAATGAACCTAGCCCCAATCAGATATCCTCCAGATGGTTGGTAGCTTAAAAAAGAAAAGAAAAGAAAAGAATAGTTAACTAGACGCTGGCATCTGGGTAGAAACAAAGAAGGCTTAGAGCCAGGCATCTACAATGGAAAGGAATATCGGGACTAAAGCTTTACACCTGCTGAAGTAAGGTAATGGAGACTAGCAAAAACAGCTTTGTTAAGTATGCACATCCACTATTCAGAGAGCCTTTTGTGAACTGTTTTCCAGTCTACCCAAGGGATCTCAGTCTTCAAGAATAACAAAGCCTCATCTGAGAGTGAGAAACTGGGTATGGCATTGCAAATGTAGCGTTACTCTGAGTCACCCTTCATCAGGAGATGTGCACCTAGAGTAACCCTCTCATATAGGATGGCAGCTGCTGGTTATAATTCTTATTTCTTTTTTTTTACAACTTTTTAAAAATTTTTGAGATGTGGTTTTGGCTATGCTGCCCAGGCTGACCTCAAACTCCTAGGTTCCTGCCTCGGGAGCTCCCAAGTAGCCGGGACTACAGGCACACACCACCACGCCGGGCAATACAGTACTTATTTTTGAGGTACTATCAGAGACACTGTGTTGTTTTTTTTAAATGGAGCATCAAATTAACTACACAGATTAATTTCATTGAAAATCGTGGGATACTTTTTGATCCTAAAGCTTAAAAAAAACTTGTAAAATTATATTGAAGCTCCAAGGATAAATAGGAATTTATGATACGATAATTCTCCATGACAATCTTAAGACATAAAATCATTGGGTGAGCATTTGTCATTCAATTGGACTACTTCTATTAGAATATCAACTAACATTTTCATCCAACATGCTGGTAAAGAAAACATTATTCTGACATTTGTTAAAAAGTCTAGGTAGACTTCATTCAGGACTGCTGTAGAAGTAGACACTGCTGCAATGCAGTTTTGCAGTAGGGGAGACAGACTGTGCTCAACACTGAATATAAGGAAAAGTGAAGATTTATAGTGAGGAGGGACACTGAATGGAAAATTGCTAAGAAAAAATACCAGGGGAAGAGGGGATTCTGACCAAAACGATTCCAGCTAATCTGACCTAACAAGATTCTTGCTGACAGCAGGCCAAAGTGGTCAGACGTCAACTAGGGGATGGTGGACAATGAGGAATTCGATCCGATAGTGAGTGCCATCTGTTACCAAGTGTAGGGGTTCTCTCTAAACTAACTTATCAAGATTCTTGCTAAAACTGGATTCTACAGGGCTAGAGACAGAAGCCTGTAGTCAGGTCTGGTCTAGCAGAAGCATCAGTATAACTTAAGATTGGTCAAGGAGAAAATCTTTGTCAACACCTTACTACTCATGTTATAGTGCCATTATAATTACTTAAAGTTAATACTATTACTATTTCCATTTTATGGATAAGAACACTGAGACCTAGACACTTTCTCAAAACCAATGGCTTCTATGTTGGCAAAAATGAGATTTAAACACACATTGTCTCAGTCCAAAATTCATGTGCCTAACAGTGATTATATTTTGCCTACCGAAGAGGAACACCTGACTCAAATATTTTCCGCACATAAAATGATACCCCAAAGCCTGGTACTTGGACATGCTGAGTACTCTCAACTAAAGAAGCAACCTCAGCACCAAGGTGACCTCCTGCCTTCCTTCCTGTTGCTCCTCTGCTTCTCCAGAAGCACAGGAAAGGATTTCCTTTGGAGTTCTCCTATCTGACTAACAATGTTCCTTCAGAAGAAATGCAACAGTCTTGGACCCCCTCCCTATAATCTCATCAAACAGGGAAGATTAACTCCCAGGAAAGAAGACTAGAATTGACATCACGCCCAGAGCCCTGACGAACTTTGTCCCAGGTTATTGTCTTTTCTTCAGGTCCATTCATCCCCCTAAAAATCATTTCCTCTTCCTCTAAAATTGCCTACATCTCTGTCTTAGTCTGTTTTCACACTGCTGATAAACACTGAGACTGGGTAATTTATAAAGAAAAAGAGGTTTAATGGACTCACAGTTCCACATGGCTGAGGAGGCCTCATAATCACGGTGGAAGGCGAAGGGCACATCTTACATGGGGTCACGCAAGAGAGAGAATGAGAGCCAAGAGAAAGGGGAACCACCGTATACAACCATCAGATCTCATGAGACTTATCCACGACCATGAGAACAAGATAGGGGAAACCGCCCCATGATTCAATTATCTCCCACTGGGTCCCTCTCACAACATGTGGGGATTATGGGAGCTACAATTCAAGATGAGATTTGGGTGGGGACACAGCCAAACCATATCAATCTCCTATTTCCCTCTCCCACATAAAGAGGGCATTCAAGCTTCAATCATCTCGCCCTTCATATTTCATGTGACTCCTGTGCCCTTGCACATTAACAAATGTGTATGCCTTTTCTCATGCTAATCTATCTATTGTCTGTCTATTTTACAAATTCAAATTCTTAAAGCTTTAGTGGACAGAAGGAAAGTTTTCTTCATCCGGACACTAGATACATCATATAGGTAAAGAGATAATTTCCATGACCAAAGATGCTTGTCAGTACTGTATTAAAATTTTAAGTTGAGACATTAGAACTATCTTTCACTCCACTAATGAACAGTGACACAGAGCAAAACAGAGATAGATAGGGATTAATAGGATGTGAATATTTATAGGCATTTAGACCTGTGAGTTTAATTTTCTTTCTTTTATTTTTAGATACAGAATCTCACGCTGTCACACAGGCTGGGGTGCAGTGTGTGGCACTATTATAGCTCACTGCAGCCTCAAACTCCTGGGCTCAAATGATCCTCTGGCCTCAGCCTTCCGAACAGTTGGGACTACATGCACGAGCCCCCACACTCAGCTTTTGACTTGTAAGTTTAATTTTCTAAATTGGGTAGATCTAACATTTAGAAGTAGTGTCTAAAAGATCAGATGCTTGTTCATTTCTCAACTGAGTTAGCAACAAATCTAAATTCTTAATATTACTTCCTTTAAAGATGAGCCTGTGCCCTATAGGTCAAAGAGCAACAGAAAATGCATTTGCACAGTTTACTCCCTTGTGTTCAACACTGAAGAGGAAAAAAAGCTAAACTGCCTGAGAAAGATTTTCATCTATCATGTTAGCTAACACTCTTCCTTTTTCCCAATTGGAAATTAAATATATTCACAAGCATCGCTTTTTATTTGCCTCAACTGTGTCAGTGTAACATGAATGCTAACTCATGATCTACTAATATTTGAAGCAATTATATCAAAAGACATTTTTTAAATTGCAATTTAATGCCTTTACAGAGAAGAAGAATCAAATAAACATTAAATTCTTTGTTGTAATGGAGAGAGTTTAGGTTCAGCATCAGAAAAAATCTGTGTTGAAATTCTCGTTTTGTCTCTTCCTCTTAGTGTTTTCTCAGATAGATACTTAACCTCTTTGAAGGTCAGTATGTCTATGTGTAAAATGGTGATAATACCAACTGCCTACACTTGTTATGAGAACATTTGTGAAAGTCCTAGGCAATAACACTCACTAAATGATCGTTTCTGTTCCCCGTTTCCATAAAAATTGACTTCTGAAATATCTATTAATGTCTTTTTTAGCTGTAACCTGTGTTTTTATATTAGATTGTTTTACAGTTTGCTTAGCACTTTTTCACTTGCATATTTCCCTCTATCATTATTTGCCTTTTTAGTAGTCATCTAATATACAATTACATTACGTTGGAACATTTAGATATATATTTTCCCCCAATTTGTTCCCGTAGTGAAGAATGTCCATTGACTGTTTTTGAACAGCTTGTTTTTCTCACATCTTTGGACCACTTTCTTGACCAGGAAGTAGTGGAAGTACATTACCAGATCCAAGTGTAGGTACCGAAGGGGGAAATAAACTTTCAAAGCCAAATATAAAATATTTAGAAGAAAATGAGAATTTCTGAGCAGGTATGGCATTGAGGGTGATGTTCGGTTTTGCAAATGTATGATCCATTGCCTCAAATCTACCTCTGTTCTTCTCCAAGAAAGTTCTTACCAAGCAGTCTCATACTTGGCTCACATCAAATGCTGTTCTTTTGGGAGGCAAATGGTCCTGCAGATCAGTGGAAAGGAAGTCAGTCAGAGTTAACCAGGTCAGAAACCAGCCTGAGTGAAAGATCCTGCTCAGAAAGATCTAGTCACCATTCTATTCATTCTAAAGTACTTTGACTCCACTTAATCTCAGGCTGCCAGAGACTATCTATTAATAGAGGTGTGGAACAGAACCTAGACTAAATATAAAATGCTGGGCTCCCCAATGGTATGTCAGCTCACTGTTGGATGCCCTTGAAGTGCTGAAGGTCTACTTTTGTCAAAACCAAAGTTGCTGCTCTCATAATGAATATCTGCTAGCAGATGTCTGAGGTTAAGAAGGATGGCAGGGTAAGGGTGCACCTGTGAGCAACTAGGATGTCTCACACCCCTGTGATGAAACAAGCCTACAGGGAGTAACAGCTACGGCCTGCTCATTTTGGTAATCATGTGTCATGAGCTGCTCTCTTCTGAGAATCCAATGCAAATAACGGTAAATATTTGTCAGGTGTTTTACTATGTGCTACTACTGTTCTAGAAGCTAAAGATATCACATGAACAAAACACCAGGGTACATACCTTCATGAATCTTGGATTCTGTTGAGTTTTGAAAGAACAAAAGAAAAACATTCTCAATTCCCCAAAAAATAAGCTATTAAATGTTTGATATTTTTCTTTTCTAAATGTTAAGCCTTATTTGCCTCATAAATCATGTCCTCCCAACTCTCATTTAACACACATCACCCATCCTATTTCAACCACTTCATAGTGCTGGCCATTACACTTTTATATACCCCAAATTAACCAGAATATATTTTATTTAAATGACCATAAATTTTCTTCAAACTAAGATCCCTTAGGTGTCCTTCTGTACCTATATATCACTATATGTGATGAAAGATGGAGGTGCCCTGATTTCCCAGCCAGCAGTAAGATGTTAGCCTTTAAAGGAGAGTGTGACTTCATTTCTCTGGTGACGGAAGGGAAAAGGCTCTCTTTGTACATTTAAGTAGGCAGTAGAGGGGCCCCCACGGCTGCTACATTCTTTACCTGATACTCTTTCATTCATTCTTATCTTTTTGCCATAATTAATGGCTGCCGATAATACATTTGATGTAAGAATCCTGCCATGAAAAGCTTTTTGTCTTCCATCAGTTTCAGAGATTTTAAAATACTGCAAAGAGCAGTAGGTAGGTGCCCTCCTTCTGTAGGGAGTTTCCACAGTGTCTTTTTATGGCATCTAAGAGAATCATTTTATTGCATAATGCAGTTCAGAACAGTCCCAAAATGTAACCATTCAGCACTTCTATTTTGAGAGAGTGTATGTTAGCAATAAAGAAACACACACACACACACACACACACACACACACACACACACACACCCCTTACAACCCCCCCCTCAAGACTGAATTTCCCCCATAGAATGAAAGGGAGGTATTTGTGTGAACAACCAGCAGGTTGTCCATACAACTCCACATTTGGAAGACTGAGCTTCGTCTTTGCTGCAAAAGGCTGCAATTTATTACCGCGTCCACATCAGAGACCAATAAAAGAGCACCAGGGAGGGTGATTTTTGTGCTCCTCAAATACAAACAAATTTGTTTTCTACTAAGGATGAACACAAAGCTTTATATCCACTAGATTAAGCACATTAATGATGACCCTTTCTCTGGGTCGTGTTTAAGAACAGAAGAGAGAACAAGAGATTATATACACAACATATGTATTGTAAGTATATATATATATATATAATTAATATTAGCCACCACACAGTAAGGTTAATTGTTGCTTCTCTGAACACTTAATCTGTTAGCAGTTGATAAATCCCACCCTGAATAGAAGTGGCTTGTATTTAGGTCACACAAAGTCATTGCCGTTTTTTAATTTAAACTGTGCACTAGATTAAAACACAAGAGTGTTTCAGAAGGACAATTCAGAAGCAGCAGCAATAGGCTGTCTTTGGTGTAAAAAGTTTCCACAGCACACCCCAGGGACATGTTAATCAAAGCTTTTTAATGGATTCAGTCTGATCTGTGACAGGCTTTGTTCCAGAGATGGCGTTTGCTGGATAGAGCTGCAAGTTATCAATAAGACACAGTAATTGCGGGGAGTGATTGAGCTGCGTTTCTGGGGCTTCACACCACCCAGCTCTTTTTTTATTATCAGTCGAAGCAGAGATGTCTTGCAGTCTGAGTCAAAGGATGACTTATTTCTTTCCTTCATCTCCCAAAATATAATGATGGAAAATTGAGCAACAAGAAAAACGGACCATTTTTGTAAAAAAGCAAAAACAAAAAGCAAAATAAAACCTCATGCTACCTTCTCCTGTGTCTCCTCCTTGTTAAGTCTTTGTCTGAGACTTTTAAGTCTGGTCTGGGTAGCAAATCTTTTAACCTGAGCAAATAAATCCATTTTAACCAGAAGCAGGCATTTGAAGCTCCTCTGTGAGCTTGCACTGGTTCTGTGGTGGCTTCTTCACTGAGTTCTTTATTATCACTCTGAAATCAAAACAGCTAGAGGCAAAACTAATGACTGAGGATCACACTGATCACCTACAGGGATATTTAGCTTTTCAGCCTCTTAAGAAGGTTAACGCTCCCCATCAGATGGAAAATGTCTTGGTGGCTGTTCAAAACCAGTCATGTAATAGGAACCTAACAGTTGTTTTCTTTAATAAGTCACAATCCTCACTCTGGAAGACCGGAAGTACTCCCTTAGTAAGAGACGTCCAGGTAGAGGAGCGAAGGCCAGTGAGGGAGGCAGTGTTCAAGGAGGAACCAGACTTATTTCAGGCACATTTTCACGGTCCTATGGTTGTCTCAGCCCCCATGTCTCTGAGCTAATATGTCACCGCTAAAGATTCCCACAGCTGGATAGCCGGTGTCCACGTCTTAGAAAATGAGGAAAGAACAATCAGATATCTCCAGCTCAGTCTCAGCGGATCTCTTACTGTTTCCTAGTGTGCTAATATGTAGGTAGCTGTTACCTCTGTTCCCCAGGCAAAGGGTCGGGTGGATTTATCAGCCTTATTCAACTGAGCTCTGAATCTACCTATGTACAACTTGCTATCCATGTCTTCTGCTGGTAAATAAAATTATACAGAGGTATCTCTGCGGTACAAACATGGGAATATAACACTTCTCACACGATGACTCTTACTTATCCATTACATGGTCTCTCAAATGGAGTCCAAACTCCTTTAGTGGACTCACAGGACTGATTACAAACTACTTTTTCAGTCTCATTTCTTCTGTTCAGCCCATGCCATTCTACTTTTGTTGGCTGCGTAAGATGTCTTGTAACTTCATCTCCCTCTTGTCTTCATTTATAGCACTCTTTGAGCCTGCAATGTTCTTCCCTTCAGTCTTCACTTACCTAATTCTTTTTTAACCCTCAAGCTTCACTCAAATGCCATCTACCCAGTGAGGTCAGAATTAACTGAGACAAGGGAGAGAGCTACAAAGGTTGGGTCTCAAAGGTCATGGTACCGGGGACTTCTGCTGTCATAAAGCTTTAGGGAGATGACGCTGCTTCCAGCCAACAAAGGTCATTTGTAATCAGGACTCCAAATGATAGCCTGTTGATTCCCAGCATGAGTAAATCTCTAAAACTCATTGAAAAAAACACTGAGAAAGGAAAGAAAGTAACCTCAATTCTGCCCCTGGGACAGCCAAGCACTGGGCATATTCAGGCATTCATTCAAGAAACCAGGAGCCTGGTTTGCACCTGGAGATGCAACACTTTAGAAATAAAGTCCTTAGGGGGCTTGCTGTAGCGTAGACCCCTGTAGGAGACAAGATTGTGTTTTCCAGAATCTCTTTCCCATCCTTTGGTTAATAGTACTTCATTATCTTTGAGGACAGTGGTCCTCAAACCTTACCTCATCAGAATCACCCAGAGGGCTCATTAAACAGACCAATGAGCCCCACTCCCCAGCATTTCTATTCAGTGGGTCTGGGGTGGACCAGAGAATGTGCCTTTCTAACAGGTTCCCAGGTGATGCTGAAGCTCCTGGCCAGGGGAGCACAAAATGAGGACCACTGCCTTAGGAAATGACTTCACCCCCTCTTCTCTCAGACAGATCTGCGGAGTACAGACTTAAGGGCAGAAGAATCAAAAAGACTGGTTAAGAGGTTACTGCTATGATCCTAATTAGAGATGATGAGGGCCCAAAATAAGGAAGTGGCTGGAGGAATAGAGAGAGCAAAGAGAAAGTGAGCATTTGCTGATTAACTAGATCTGAGCATGAGAGACAGAAAAGAATCTTGGATACCGCTACATCTCAGGCTTAAGAGACTAAGACTCATGCCCAAGAGAGGTGCTGTTTTATAAAGAGAAGGAATTGGGTCTTGATAATTTGGTGACAGAAAGGAGACAATGAAGCTGAAAAGCTGACACAGGAACCAAGAGGATAAAGATGGAGCAAGATCTGTAAAGATATGTGAGCATGGAAGGGGATGAGGCCCAGCTCAATGGGAGTCCATCTGGGCACAGGAGCCCATGGAGATCATTTGGTAGGCAGCAGGTTAGGAACCTGGGGGAGTTTATACTCAATGTTTTCCTTGTGAAATGGACATTTCTGAGATTAGACGTTTGAGGAGAGATGCTGCTAAGGGAATCAGAAGAGCAAACTGATTAGGACAAACTGACAAAGGACGAGTAATGAAGCTGAGAAGCCCTGACGGACTCACGTGACATCCCACAATTTTATAGCCCGATCTGCAAGGCTTGTTTAAGCTGTACAGCAACTCGACAAGCTCCCAGTTGAATCTGAGCTCAAGGTTTCATGGCTGTCATAGATAAGGTAGAGCCAGGACCTGAATCTGGGTCCATTACTCTTCTCAAGGCTTAAGTTATTGTCTGTGTAAGACAGAGGCTGTCTAGTTACCGAGGACAAGAGGACATGCTTTTCTGATAGGAAGGGAGAAGATCTGGACTCTCGTCTGCCCTTTTCCCCCTGGGTGCTCAGAGCCCCAGTGAAGAAGCCTTTCTATGGGTATTTCTTGCAAGCCTTCGTGTACACAGCTTTATGCTTCAGTGGCGGCCTTAGCCAAGGCCTCACAGTTACAACTGTGATTAACAACCCAACACCAAGATGCCTGTGGTCTTGTCAAGAGGGATTATAAAAGTCTCCAAAACAATATTAATTTTCACTAGTATTTAAAGTTTAAGCAATAGAACCTCTCTATGAAACCCCCTTCCTTTCATAAAGTAGGATGTTACATTTCCCAAAAGGTAGAAATCGTTGCTCTAGTCCATTCTGAATTCATACAGATCCCATTTCAAAGTTACTTCCCATAATGAATGTTGTATCAAATAAGGCCACTCACAGCCATCTTCCCAGGAGCATTTGCCCACGATAGTGGAAATAGAATATTAAAACAGGGTGACACACCCTGGCGCAGAAAGGCTTCCCAAACAGGTAACCTGAGAAGATGAAATATTTAGAAACACTGGCCTGCCAATTCTCCAGAATCAACCAGATCTGTCTGTTTTTGTACATATTGTAGAAGTAACTGATATTGGGAACAGATGCTTTGGTTTTGACAAAATGAAAACAACCACTGCCCACCCACACATACTTTCACACAGATGCATGCCTACATGAACACACCTCCACACATACATTCCCATAAAGCAAATCCAATAGTCAGGAAATTTCAAGAAAATTAAAAGCAAGTTCAGTCAGTTTGCCACAACTACAAGTGATTTTCCATTTGTGAAAAGACTGCTATGAAAATAACTGATTTGGGATATTTGTCCTAGACATCCTCAATATATATAGCATTACCTTGGCCCCCTGTGGAACACTGGGGCCATTTCCATGACTATGCCTGGAAGCACGACACCTCCTCAGCCTGCTACTGTATAACAGGAAGTACTGTGGGCCTCACCCACTGCTTGTTCAGAGTGTGTCACAAATAAACATTTCGTCGCCAATCCCTGCTTGGCATCTATATCATTTTGGAAGTGGCTATTTCGGCTATCTCACACAATGAAAAGACAATTCTTCCTTAAAATTTTAAGAGTCGCTTCAATTAATGAAACTACCACCGTTAAATGGGTAGATTCTTAGTTTTAACTCAACCCTCCAGCTTAAAGTACACAGGACTATCTTTATATTTAACAGTTTAAGGTTCCCAACAACTGAACACTGCAGGGGGAAATCATGTAATCAAGTATAGTGGCTGTATGTTAAATTCAGGATCTCAAATCTCAATGGGGACTCCACAAAGTCAGCAATTCTCTTTTTCTGGAATGGACTCTTTCCCCACTTCCCAAAATGGCTATTTCACAGCTCTGCTTCAGACTTTCCACACCTCCCCCTCTGCCCTTATTTTCAGCTGACAATTTTACCTCCTACTTCATTAAGAAAATAGAAACTAGACACCAATTATTCATTTTACTACCCCAAACCCACAATCCCACTTGACTGTTTTTTCCTCCTGAGCGTGAGTGGCCTCCTCTCGGTGAAGGCCGGTCTCTCCATGTCTGCTCTGGCCTTCTACCTTGGCACTTCTCCAGGGCTTCGCTCCTCCAGTCATCCTCTACCTCTCCCATGGCCTTAACCTCCCCCTTTTTAATGGAAAAGGCCCACTCCAGCTGCTTCTTTTTGAAATAAAACAAGCAAAACAAACATCCCATCTCCACATGCCTGCCCAGTCTCTCTGCAACTCTTCACAAGTAAATCCCCTCAAGAATTGTCTACGGCCTGGCGTGGGGGCTCATGTCTGTAATCCCAGCACTTTGGGAGGCCGAGGCAGGTGGGTCACCTGAGGTCGGGAGTTCAAGACCAGCTTGACCAACATGGAGAAACCCCGTTTCTACTAAAAATACAAAATCAGCCAGGCATATTGGCACATGCCTGTAATCTCAGCTACTCAGGAGGCTGAGGCAGGAGAATCACTTGAACCCAGGAGATGGAGTTGCTATGAGCCGAGATCACACCATTGCACTCCAGCCCGGGCAATAAGAACAAAACTCTGTGTCAAAAAAAAAAAGACAAGAAAGAATTATCTACAAGAGCTGTCTCTACTGCCTCACCCTCATTATAGTCTCAACACGCTGTTTTGTGGTCTGAATGCCAGCCCCGCTGAAACTATCCTTGTCAAGGTGGCCAATGATCTCCATGTCACCAAACCAAATGGACACCTTTCTAGACCTTTCGGCAGCACTTCAAATACAGATATTTACTCCCTTGCCCTTCCCTTGGCTTCTCTCCCCTTCAGGTTTCCCTCCCACCACACCAGATGCCTTTTCCCAATCCCTTTCACTGGCTTCTGCTCCTTTGGCTGAACTCAAGGATTAACCCTGACCCTACCTCTGTCTGCCAGCTGGTATGTCTTTACACGTGTTCCAAAATCAACTTTATGCTCATGATTTCAAATTTTATGTCTTCAGCCTCCACCTCTCACTCTGAACTCCAGACTTGTGAGCCCGCCTATCTAATTGATGTTTTCACTTGTATTTCTAATGGACAATTTAAACTGACTTTGTCAATAATAGAACTCTTGAGAGTTCTCCTCAAAACTGTACCCTGCCCTTCTAACCCTATCCAGTCTTCCTGTTTCAGTCAGTGATAATAGCTAACATTTCACAAACCTTACTACGTGCCAGTAAGCAAGCCAACTACTACATAACTTCTAATCACAATGTTCCTATGGAGCAGATATTTGTATTACAGGTTGAGCATCCCAAATCTGAAATCTGAAAATTTCAAAAATATTTAGCGTTGTCATGATGCTCAAAGGTAATGTTATTGAAGCATTTTAGATTTCAAATTTTTGGATTCAGAATGCTCAAATGGTAAGTACAATGCAAAAATTCCAAAACTGGAAAAAAATTCAAAATCCAAAACACTTTGGCCCCAAGCATTTCAGATAAGGGATATATGTATTCCGATTTTAGAGAGGAAAAAACCAAGACACAGAGTGGTTTACTTTGCCAAGGTCGAACATCGACTAAGAATTACAAACAAGATTAGAACCCAGACAATCTAGCTCAAGGGCCAATGCTCTTACCAACACATTACAGAGTCCTCTGGCCTACCCTAAGAGGCTTATTGATTTTATTTTACACCCCCATATCTAAATCATCAGCAACTCTAACTCTAAAACATGCCATGAACCTGTTTCCTGCTCTTCATATACCCCACCACCATGTGAGTCTCCTACAGCCCAACGTCATAGCCTCCAAACTGATTTACTCTGCCACACTTTCTGCCTCTGATTCGCTCAGTACAGATAGGCAAAGGTATCTCCAAATGGGAACCATATCATATCACTCTTCCCTTTCAAATCTATCAAAGGCATTCACCGCAGTTAGGCTGAAGTCAAGCATCCTCACCATGGCCTGCAGGGTCATTGTAAGCCACTCTACCCTAACTCGGGGCACCCCATCCCTGGTGGCCTCTTCTCACTGCCGCAAGTACAGCATTTCCTCCTTCATTCAGGGACAAGGCCTTGTTCCCTTTGTCCAGAGTGGCCCCCAACACACACCTGCTTTTCCCATCTATCTTGAGATTACCCCTCGGAAAGGGTCCCCTTGATGGCTCTCCCGAAAGTGGAGCCCCTGGGGATGCTCTACCTGACACAGTTTATAACTCTTTTCTTTGTTTTACATTTTTGGGTTTTTAAAAAATCTTCCCCCGACTCACAAGAAGCTCCATGAGAAGTGAACCAAGTCTGGCTTGTTCTTCATGATGTTTTCAGGGCCCAGATAGCACCCAGCATGGTGGAGCCACTCAACACATCATGACTAATTCACACACTCACTAAAGTTTCTGTAGGTATCTTAAGGGGAGCAAGAATCGCAAAATTCAAAGTTCAGCTGTTTCTAAACGGGAAAATGTGATTTTTGTGAATCACCAAAAAAATGTACAAGTATGAAGTAAAGGTGCTGTTGAGGGAGGTGGAAGATGGAAGGAGAGGGGGACTTCCTTGAGCAAACAGAAACGCAGCTTAAGAGAAGCTTAGCTTCGCAGAAAAAAATAGAATCATGGTCAGTCCATCCATCAGCTAATGGGGCATACTGGACCCCCTTGACCCATAAATTGAATAAGAAATTTAATTCAACAAAAATATTTAAAATCCTAGTCAAAGGAATCACGATCATAAACTCTCTGATATATAAGAACAGCGTGGATAATTAAATCATATAGTGTGAAAAAAATATAAACGCATCACCTGAACTGTGGGGCTTTCTCAAGAAAAGCATCAAATTGACTTTGTCCCTGATGTTTCCGAGATTCTCACGGAAAACGAGCATTTGCTGCCACTTATCAAGACTTCCAGTTTATACTTCCTAACAGCCAGCAAGGACAGCACTGTTGAAATGCTGGGTTCAATAATGACTTTGTTCAGTGTAATCCTGGGGCCAGTAAATTCAACAGCGACAGCATAAAGACATAATTTGATGCTCTTTGCTACAGAACTCCACATATCTCGGCCTGATGCCCTCAGCCACCTTATTTATTTGCTACATTCCAGAGTCTTAGTTATTAGGTTGTCCTTTACACGACATACCCCAAATACTCCATGTGTTCATTCATTCGCTCATTCAGCAATTCAGCAAGCCTATCTCAAGAGCCTACAAAATGCCAGGTGCTGTTCCAGGCTGGAGGTAGAGCAGTGAACAAAGCAAACAAGGCCCAGATCTCCCGGAGTTTTCAAAATTACAGGGGATGGTGAATGATTAGTATTTTCCCAAGCTAAGAAACTAGGAGGTGCATGAAGAAAACAAAACAAGAGAATCAGAGAAAAGGGTGAGGGGGTCACATATGGGTAAAAATGGGGAACTTAAGGGAGCACAGAAACTTTGGAAGGGGAAAAGGGTCTCTGAAAACGAGGTGCTTGAGCTGAGGAAGAACAATGCCTCGCAGAGAATCGCACAAATGACCCATGGCCCAGGATCAGTGTGGCTGTGCAGAGTAAGTGGTGTGTGGTGAGCAGGAAGGCAGGCATAGACCAGACCATGGAGTACTGAGGAGCCACGATGAGGGAGTCTGATACATTTGAACTGCCTGTCCAGCCAGATCCTCTCTGTATCCTCCTGTGTGTGTGTGTGTGTGTGTGTGTGTGTGTGTACGCACACGAGCACACAGGAGGAGGTTTACAGAGCTATAGGCACTCCCTTGTCCTTTGGCTTCTGCTTGTGTTGAGCCACTGTCCCACTTCCTCTGGTTTGCAGAGTGCAGAGGGTAGGAAGAGAATGAGGGTCGCTGTGGACAGGCTGTGACTCTCCACAGAAGGTCAATGCTTCTGTCATGAGCCCTTTCCACACAATTCTCTCTCTGGACTCCTATAATTGCTCACCCGCACTGTCCTCTTCAGGCCCGGGATAATAATGTCCCTTCATCCTTAATGCCCCTTAGGGGTGCTACACCAGCTTTAGTCACTTTTTGAAAACCCTGTTCATGTTCTCCTCGAAACTTTCATCAAACACCCAGCCTGAAAGTGCAATTCCTGCCAGGACCTTGACTGATAGATTCTATTCTGAAAACATTGCACCAAGCCACTCTCTCACCTTCAACAGTTACCTTTTCTACCTTCTTAGTCTTGGTAAGCCACTTGCTGGAAGCTGGTTTCTGTAAGTGGCATGTAACTCCACATAACATCGCCTTTGGAATTTTTAGAAGTTTCTGGGTCGATTAAATGTCATCCAGTTCCTATGGTTCCCTTTCTTCACACAAAGCTTCCCTGAGATCAGAGCTCTCTTTAGAGTGATGCAAGTCATACTAATAAAATGATTCAGGACAGAATTTTGAAACTGAAAGGAAGTGTGGTATAGAAAGACCTCTGAATTTGTAGTTCAAGTTTAACTGTGCGACTCTTGGCAAGTAAATTTCCTCATCCTTAAGGTAGTAATGATAATAATGTGCTGCAAAAATTTATTTATCAACCCTGGCCTAATTGGACCATTTTGAGAATGCAGCAGAAGATCATTCCAGCATCAGCTTCTTTGCTTCACTGATTCTGACACACAGAATATAAACAAAACCCAGGACGACTCATGTTTTCGTCACTCCTTAAAATTGCAAGGTCCCCACAAGTGTTATAATACATCGATTATTATATTAGTCTACATGAGCTGCCTTAACAAAATACCAGACTGGGTGGTTTAGACCACAGAGGTTGATTTCTCACAGTGATGGAGCCTGGGAAGTCCCAGATCGGGGTTGCCAGCATGGTTTGGTTCCTGCTGAGCACTCTCTGCTTGGCTTTCAGACAACAGTCTTCTTGCTGTGTCCTCACATGGTGGAGAGAGACAGCTCCGATCTCTCTTCCTTCTTCTTATAAGGGCACCATCGTTGTGAGATTAGGAACCCACCCTTATAATTTAGCCTTTATCATCTGACAGTTCCTATCTCCAAATATAGTCATATTGGGGGTTTCAGTTTCAACCTATGAATTTTGGGCAGATGCAAACACTCAGTTCACAACAGTCAACTAAACCAACTGCAAAAAAACCATGACCCAAATATTATCTATTTCTCTCAGGAACAGCAATACAGATGATTTGGAATTCCATTAGATTAAAAGTGCTTTTCTCCTACAATATATAATGATGCATGCTGAAGAGGATGATTAAAAATACTGAGTTAGGTTTAGTAATTTATATAAATAACTTACTTAGAATGCATGTACAAACTAAATCAAAGAGCCAATGTCCAATTTATGCAACTACTCAGTATCTGAAAATCTAAATTCCTAAGATTTCCATGACTTTGCTAAGATTTTAACCAAAACTCTTGACCAGCATGAGAAATATTGCCTTGTATTGCTGTCATACACGTTCCTGCTTTAGGAAGGAGTAAAAAAATTTTAACTATTAAAAAAAGGCAAGAAACTTAAGAATTTATTTATGCTCTGAAATACTTCACAGCAGTTTTTTATTAACCAGATCTACATGTTTCAACAGGAATAAACCTTCAAAGCAAGTATAACTCGCATAAGCAAAATTGTTTCAAAAATTAAACAACAAAAAAAGTTGGATACTACAACATCTTAAAAAACTAACTCACCTCACCCTTTCTGAATAAAAATGAAATGAATAAAACAAATAAGTTCCCGACTGCTTCCTCTGTCCGTGACCACACACCCTCATTTAGGCTAATCTTTTACATTTTTTCCCCTGTCCCTTTCATCTCAAAAGTAAAAATAGTAATACTCAGTATTTAGAACATCCCATCATGGAGAACTGCTGGCAGCATAAAAAGAGAATCATTTGACTTTTACAGTATAAAATTCTCCATTTAAAGGATATTTGTGTATAAGGCTCTGTAGTTCAGTATTAACTAACATTTATTTAATACTGTCTACCAGATATTACAGTAGGCACTTTTGTTTTCAATTTATATTTACCTTTTACAACAACTCATGCAATTTTGGTACATTAGCAACTAAAAATGTTGATGTGCACACATAAAAAAATACTTTTTAGGAGATCTACAGTTACAGAGCAGTTACATAAATCTTCACCTTGAAAGATCTTTAGTTTATTTTATTTTGTACTGCCCTAAAAGATGGGGTTAAGACAGTAAGTAATCCAGGTAGTCAGGAGAACCTAATGAAACAGCCTTTCTGCTCTGCCTAATTTTCCTACCTTCCCTTGCTGGGGCACCACTGCCCATGGGTGGAGCTGCCAATTAAGTCAGAGCCTCAGGGTGACACACAACTACTGAGCCAACAGACGTCCAACAAGTACTCTCTGTATCCAGAAACACTAACTTATCCAAGAGCAGAGGATTCACAGGAACCCTGTAATCGTCAGTTAGGTAAGAAAAATAAAACCAATTTTGAAAGTTTGCTGGGGAATAACACTGACATTTAAAAGTCACTGAAGTGAAGAATGTTCCACTACATCGCTAGGAGGAAAGGGAGGGTGCTCCTGAAACCTAGCAAACCCAAATCTGAAATCACTGCTTAGTTTACCGCATGTTATTTGCCTCATCAAAGGTCTTTGCCATCATAAAAATTTATTTCTTAAAACTCAAACCCCATCTTGCAAGACAGATGATCAAAGAGCTTCCCAGAGTGTTTGGGATTGGGAAATTCTTTTTCCACTTGTAGGTTTTGCATCAAAACAGATGCAGCAAGAAAAGCCACATCTCAATGCCTTTGGGACTTTATGAAGGTAGACAATCCCAGTTGAGCAGAGATATTGCAGATGTCTCCCCTGTCAGGTAGGATAACCCGCCTTCCCAGGTAGGTGGAGCCCAACCACAGCAGAGGATGATATGTGGAAAGCATTATTCTGAAGGAGGGAGAACTAATTCACCGTCACCTTTCTTTGTTGAGGAAAGCTAGCAATTTGAGAATCTGTGTCTGTATCCATTTTCCATGTGAAAAGGAAGCCTTTTGCAATAAAACAGGCATTTTGTCATCTTTTAACAAGATGTCCATTTTATTTTTAGAAATACGCAAAAGATAAGTGAAGACAGGAGACTTTCTAACTGGTCTTCTTCTGTTCAGTGAGGCCAGAAAATGAGACATAAAATTGTATCAGTACACACTGGTTCCCTGTAGTTAAAAAGTATACATAGTTCTTCTTGGAGTATTCTAAAAGCAACATTAAGCAGCTCTACTATGAATATTATTATTATTTAGTAAAAGACTTAGGTATATGGAGCTTTAGATTTAAAAAAAAGCTACACTATTTGGAGAACCATTTACAGTGATTGCTATATGCAACAGCTTGTTTGAATTCATTCTTTCAATTTTAAAAGCCACAGGAATATATCAGAAATGGCCAAATCATGAATATTATTTACTTCATTCTAAATGTAACTAGACCTAGGGAGACTTTGCTAATTACTGGTAGTGTAGCAGAGCAGAAATCTGTTCATGTCTCATTCGAGCTTTGGATTAGATAAAACATTAGTTCCGTGGCGCTGATCACTCTGGAGGTTTACTCATTTGCCTTGATGCAGTAAATGTTGGCACATTAGGCCTCCTGGAATATCCTGAAGCCGGCCTAATAACACATCTGCTGTGTTTATTTTTGAATGTAAATGGCACACAAAAGTATGCTTTGAAAATTAATTTCAGCTGAAAAACAATAAACATTAATAAATACAGATTTTGTTTCTGCTAACAATTACTTCACAAAATTGTTAGATGTGGTGGAAAGAACTGGTTTACAAATACAGTTTGCAGCAATTAAATCTCTTCAAACCAAACTATTCCAACCTGGATGGATTCCTCTTAGATGTTGTGAGGGATATTCACACAGACTCACATGATTTCTTATGACTTTGTGTGTACGTGAAGAGCAAAGACACCTGTTAGGTCAAGGTTGTTGCCATGAAAACAAAGAGAAATTAGTTTCTAACAATTGGATCAAGACAAAAGAACAGTTGCATAAATATCGTAAGAAAACGGATTCTTAGTTAACATGGACAATGAAAACAACAAAGATGACACTTTCCTGCTATTTTCTAAATATCTTTTTTAAATTAGGCAGAAGGGTGCTCTTTCTTTACATCCCGCAGATCTAAAATGATCAAGCAGTAATTATGGCACTCTGGCCTGCAGTATGAATTAGAGATGGTCGGCTCACCCTAACGGCTGGAGTGGACAGATTGAAGCATTCAGCTGGTTCCTGGAACCATGAATCATCTGTTTACATTGTGTGGTAAAATCACCACGCTGAAAGCTGCTTGGGTACCTGTAGTATGGCCTGCAGACAATCACCCCTGGGATGCTTGGTTCTGTCTAATCCTTGAGGAGAAGGGAAATCATCCTGGTGTGAGCAACCAAGGGCTTCTGCTCATTTGTATCCAGCTGCAGACCTTGGACCTTTCGTCCTGGGGTTTTGGCACTCAGCTTCCTTGCCTGTGAAATGAGGAAACGGATCCTCTTATCCCCCTCCAAGGTGCTCATCATACCTCTTTCAAGCCTTTATCCCACCACAGGGTGATTGTAAAATTGAAATGGTAATGTATAAGCAAACAGAGAATTTTCAAAGAAAAAAGGTGACTCTCTCCTAACACAACCCAACCCAAATAACTTTGTGATAATGAAATACAGAATTTTAAAAAACAGAAGCCTCGTCTAAAGAAAGCTAGGTAATTATATTTAGCTATACAGCTACAGACTCCTGGACTGCAAGCAACCTGAAGGGCTGGGGTAGGTGTCATGCCTCTTTGTATTCTGTGCTAGCCAGAGCAATGGTTTGCAAGTTGTAGACAATTATGTATATTTGTTGATGGGAAAGTGGCTAACTTAGATTTTTAAATACCAGATTTAAAACATTTGCATTCATTAAAATGATATAATATTTGTGAGCTCAGAAATTTTTAAAGGGCTCAGGGAACATCAACTAAAGAATTGCAGGGTAAAACAGTTTAACCCTGTGGTCTGACCCTGCCTTCATCAAAGTTGAAGACTGTACATGTGGACAGAATGTGTGGTGTTGGCAGAGACACAGTTCCGCTGTGCCAAGCAGATCCTCTCTGGGAGTAACTGACAGGACCCAGTAACAAAGGACACTGGCTTGAGCTTTTCTGTTTCTCTTGAATTTGCTACATTTATATGCATTTTATATGCATTTCAGATAAAGTATGAAATTGTGTGGTGAGTTTTCTGCCTTTTATCCATTCATTCCTAGGAAAAATAGAAAATAGATTTGGGGGTGGGGGATTTGCCTGGTGGAAATGGTTAGGAGTGAAAGCAAGAAAACCAGAAAAGCCACATACTGCCTTCTCTAAATTTATTCATATCACATGCCTAAACAGTTTAAAGAAAAAAAGAAGGTTCTCTCTTGCCTCGGTTGTTTGTAGTTCTTCAGCAATCTTGTCCTGATTCCAGATCATATTGCTGGATCAAACCCAAGATCAAAATGCCCAATGTGGTGTCAGTTTTTATTTCAGAATTGGTCTGTTAATGATATCCTAATGTCTATCGTCACATAGCAGGAACTATATTAATATTTTTTTCTCTCAGGCACTGTTACACAGATGTCAGCTCTAATCCCTATAGAAGGCTGCTGCAAGTCAATCTTCATGGAAATATATTAGTGATGCTTGTGAAGTTTCTAGAAATATAAGAGGTGTGAAAATTATAATTGAAAAGAAGAAACCTTTAAAAAAATTAAGCTTATCTAGAAATACGTAAAATTATTCCACTTGATGACAATAACTACTCACGATTTTTTCAAAACTACATTAGTCTAATGTAAACTAATAATACATATATTAAAATCCCTCAAGTTGTCTAAATATATCAACCGTTTTATACAAATCAAACACAAGAAAGCTCCCTGTTTTGGCTGAAAGTGATGCCTGACATTAATATTTCACAATTATGAATTAAATGAATACAAAATCCATTTGTAAAATGTTATTGATGTCTCTTTTTCAACATAACTTTTATGCTGCGTTCAGAGAGCAGGAATACAGATGTTTCACAACCTGCAGGGCTGGGGCAAGCCAGCCTTTTAAGAGCACAATTGTAAACCGATGAAAGGTGTGTAAACAGATGACAGGGGCAATTACAATGTGGAATTGATTAGGCTCTCAATTACTAATGGCACATCGCTGGCATTATTCTTTTTATGCTGCTCTTTGATGACAAAAGCAAACATGAATAGCTCATCAGGACTACAATATGTTTGTATTTTGAATGTCTCTCAGTAAGGGAACATCTGCTACTACAATTGAAGCTATAGCATGAGACTGAGCTGGCATGGATTCTTACAGAAAAGTGAGTTATAACGATTTCACCCCCAGCAGGTATCAGTCACTTTTTAATTTTTCTTAATGCCAACAAAGAGTAAGAATGGCCCTTGGACAAACGGGGAGAGTGTCAGAAAGGAGAAGTTGGGGAAGAGAACATGGTGGGAACTTAGATATATTAAGTTAGAAATAGAAGTGTTAACTGGAGCAGAATCTGTAAATCTGTAAGTCAAATGATCATTAATTATCAAGGATTGGTTAATTGGATCTGCCTCTATACTGTACATCTCTATAACACTTGCATCTTATAAAATTTCTCCTCCCTATTCATTTTCTGTTTTTTACCTTGTCTTACACATGATGAAGAAGCTCCCAAAATAATAATAGTTGGGATTTTAGTAACAACTGTCCCATGAGTTGCTGAATTGAATTCAGTAGTCTCAGAAAGCCCAGCCTGGCCCTCTGAACTCCAGCCTCCCCACTGGGTATCACACCTTGACAGTATTCTTCATTGCACTGCCATTTTTAGACCCCACGCCTTGGCCTGGCTGAAACTTCAAGGCTCCCATTGGAAGGCAGCCCATCTTTGAAGTCAGAAGAAAACACTGTCATTCTGAAAGTTGGCCATACACCTTCAAAATATCTCTTCCCTGTGATATGTTTGTTTGCTTGTTTAAAGGCATCAAAACAGCCAGTCTGTGACCTATACCAGAGTTGTTAAAACAGAAGGATTAACTCTAGACTTGGCCCCAAGTGCTGGCAGATGTTTTTGAGAATGGAGTTGGGGTGATGTTTAAACAGAGAACTCACGCTTGTAACGTGCAGATGTGGAAAACCTGGAGTGAGTTCAGAGAAGTGACAAAGATGATGAAAGAGCTCAAGAATGGTTTCTGAGGGAAGGCTAAAGGGATTCTTTTTGCCTTTATCCCAAGAAATGAGAAAATAATGATTATTAACTTCAAAGCCAGTTTGCTCTTCATGTCTGCAACAAACCCAATGAATGGAAATAGGCTTGAATTAAAAGCAGGAGAGAATTGAAGGAGGTAAAAGGAAGACTTTCTTGTCGTCCAGAGGAAGAAATATGGCAATCTGAGGTCATGGAGTCCACATTTGTATACAGTTTGGAACAGAGGGATACATCACACATTTTTTATAATTAAATTTGACTTCTCATTTTTAAACTTTTTTCCCTTGGTTGTCTAGATTTTGAGGAACAAAAACTGGAAATATGTAATCGTTTCATTTCCCCACTCGATTCCTATTCTTCAGGCCCCCACAGCCTGGTCTTATGAATGTACCATAAAGGGACACTCATGGCTGGATCTCAGGTCTCAGTGGTCAGTATTTTTCTTGATTTTTACTATTTTCAGCACTTTGCAAAGACATATGGGGAAAAGGAAATGGAGGATTATGGCTAGTCGGGGAGGCTTAAAGTCAAGAGAAATTGGCACAGATCTGGAAGAGAGCATATGTCATTGATCTTGGCCACAAGCTAATTGAGAACATTCCCAGGCTTCACAGGGCAACACTATTTCTAGACTCTCAGGATTTAAGAAGCACTCAATAGTTCGACACAAGGCAGTGTGCTTGCTGGGTATGGAGTCTGGTTAAGCAATAACTCAGTCTGTCTTCTGAGGCCTCCAATGCAGAAAACCTAAGGAGGCTTTGCTGCTGTTTAGTGACACCTCCACCCCTAATATACAAAATAATAGTATTAATAATAAAGAAAACACTGGGGGCCTTTGTTCAAAATAGCCAAGTGGCAACTGACCCTTTTGTTTCCTTACCCAGCTGAAATATTCGCTTTCACAATACTTCTGTAGCAACCAGTTCACCCCTATGGCCCAAATGAGACTGCAACTACAAAGTGAAAAGAGCAAAAGCCTCTGTTGGTGACCTTTAAGCTGGCTAAGGACCTAGCCAAAATCTGTCGGCATATAGAGTTTCCATTTCCCTGTGAGAAACCACAGGGGTGCATGCATGGGTGACATGAATGGAGGTGCTCGGTTGTAAAATGTTATTCACAGGCAAGACACCATTGTTATTGTTTCCTGTAATTATTCTGCCTAATAACAAAAGGAAAATAACTGATTTTGACACCCAAGTTTTGCTGTAAATAGGCAGAATGTTGTCATGAATATGCAAAATATTGTGATCATTGCCATACCTAACTAATTGCATTTGAAACATGCTGGCCATAAAATAATTAATTAGCAGTGCGGAAAGGCATCATGATACCAGCTATAAATACTAAACATAACTAATTATTTCCGTCATAAAATGGTCCTGCCAAGTAATTTATAACAAAACCCGGCATAGAAGGCAAAGCCCAGAGTTCCTACAGCTTGACGTATAAGGGCTGTGTCACCCAAGGCTTTCTATTTTGTGATATTGTTGGGATGAGTGGATACCAATTTGAACATAAACTAAAATGAAACTAATCTAGGATTTTCAGTGTTCTTTGAGCTGTTGGGTGATTGTTGTGGAAAATTCAGGCAGATCCTTTTGTTGTTGACATCAAAAGTGGTAGGTCACTCTGGACCTGCAGAGTACATTCTGAGCTCAAGCAAAAATTGATTTCCTTTTTTAAAAAGCAGCTGGCATTACAATGAATAGCTTTCTTTCGATTTTTCTTCTCCAGTGAAGCATTCACTGAATGCAGCAGGCATAATAGGCTGAAGTAAACAGTGTCAGGTTCTGTTATATCAGGAGCTCTTTTAAACCAAGCAGACAAGCTATCATCAGTGCCTGAAACCCTGCAAATCATGGCAGAGTCGGAAAATGAGTTTGTTTCCTGACCAGTGTGTTGATGACATTTTGAAGAATGGAAGGAGGTGCTTTGCTAATCACTCTGGCTGCTGCATGCTCCATTATGATGCCATCTCATTAATGAGCAAAAATAATGTGACTGGATGAGGCAGTAATAGAATTAGAGCCTCCACAAGCTGGACTCAGGACTGTCATGAACATTCCCTGGTTTTGCATGAAACGTGCGAGAGAGAGCCTTGGGATTCATCTCTTAGAATCATTTATCAGAACCCTCTGGCCTCATTTTTTTTTCCTGTGGTTTGAAAATAGGAAATTGGCCTACATCACAACAAAGTATCTTGCCCTAGTTTTCAGTCCTTAGGGTGAAAGACCTCATGACCAACTCAAAGACAGCTAGTCTGGGTTGTGGCTTTTTGTTTCTACTGTTGTTTTTTCCCCCCAAATGACTGTGAGAGAAATAACTGTAAACAAGGATTTAGGTAGTGGAAATGTTAAAATATATTCATTCATGTCATAGTAGAATCAGGCTTGCAATGATTCAACTGCACGCTAAGGAGCCTTAGAAGACCAGTGTTCATTTTGAGCTAAAAAAATATTTCTCAGAATTCTAAGTACACAGCTCTCTGACCTACGTAACTACAACAGTGACACTATGGCCCATTTAACCCTCCTTCATACTGTCCTGGGGACAGGGGGAGATGTAAGTGCCTTCAGAGAGCCCCTAGAATTCAAGGCAAGTGCCATTCACTTCCAGCCGATGAAGCCTTCTCCTGAGAGTCTCTCTAAAGTGAATTCTGCCACTGCTTTCAAGATGAGAGGCAGCCACTGGAATGGGAGGGACTCCCAAGGCACCCCATGAATAAGTGCCCAAGGGTGAAGCAGGGAAAAGAAATACTTGCCACGTGGTGCAGGGAACCCCTTCTTCATCCCTCACTAAAATAAAAAAAGCTTCCTCACCAGGAGGGTGTTTCTAAGCAATCGCACCTCTAAATAGAATGTTATTACGAAGGAAATTAACTTCACAGCTAAAGATTGTGTTGTCATGATAATTTAGAAAAGTGGGAAGGATGTTTTCCGAGCAATCCCCAATCTTTTTTGCTTCTCTCTTTTTGGTTATCACTTAATGGTATTCATTAAAACTGATAACAAAAATTGCCTCTCTTTAAATTTCCTACTGAGTCTTGATTTAGTTGAGTTAGACTTTTCTTGAAACAATACATTAGTGTCATGCCAAATTGACTTCTATTGTAAAAGAAATAAATCTCCCTTGTGACTTTGTTGCATGCATCTGGAAATGGTTAAAAATAAGCACTCTGTCAGTCCATTGTTCAAAGAACAACAGGGGTTCCTCTGTCCCCCAATCTCAGGATGCTGCCACCACTCTGTCCTCTGCTGCAGATGAACTTATCAGAGTCCTTCCTTTACTGCAAGTGGTATTTACCTTTGGAGATGATACATGCTTACATCACAGAACAGGTTTACCTTCCATCACTAGCCTCACTCCCCTGTTAGGCTGTCTTGCACTGTCCCTGCAGAGCAACACAGCAGCTTCCCAGTGACACCCTGGAGATGTTCAAACTAAAGATTCAAGAGGTGCTAACAAAAAGTATAGCAATCATTGGTCTCACTTCAAATTGTGTTTCATCTTCCAGCAATTAATAGAGAAAACAAATCTCTCTCTTCCACACTTAAAACCCTAAGAGTAATTTTTAGGTTTGTTAAGTAGAGCCATCTAGACATGTGACATGGTACCCACCGTTTACTCAAGCTGAGAGGTTGTATTTAAAACAAAAGTGGACTAAACTGAGTGGAAAAAAGATAATAAATGCGACTGTTGGTCTTGACCATATCTTTACCCATGTGACCAGATTGTATGAGGTTGAATCACTGGGTCTCGGTCTGTGATATTCAAGACTATAATCCAACAGGGAATCCTGGCCAAAAGAAAAGCAGCTGGTGACATCGTAGAGAGTGTGTCTGAGCCTCTAGTATGTGCTAAACATTCCAAGCACTTGATATCGACATTTTCTCATTTAGTCTTCATAACTCTTTAGGATACTTTTACTGAAATTTCTCTTATTATAAGCCCTATTTCCTAAAGGAAGAAATGAAGTCTTGGAAGGTTAAAGTCCCCCAGCTAGTTATTGGGAGGATCCAGGTATAAGTACTGGTCTGTGGTCTCTTGGAGTCAAAATACTTGAAGATGCCTTGTGTCCATTTGATTTGACCACTGGCATTAGTTTTGGAAAAGACAGGATGTCTATCTTTACTTTTTTACTGCTTAAAAATTTCAACAGATGTCACTATAATAGCTCCATCTCAGAGATGTAAATGAACAAGAAAAAAAAAACATACTTTATCCTCTTTAAGAGCAAAAGAAAGTGGAAAAGGAATCAACATTTACTAGGTCTCTTGTATTACATACATACAGACAACAGCCCTTCAAGGTGGGCATTTTCACCTGCATTTTGTAGATGAGGAAATGAATGCTCAGAGAGGATAATGATTTGTTAATTTCATCCACCTCAGTAGCAGTGGAGCCAGACTCAAACTGAGATCTGGTTTGTTCCAAGTTGTATACCGAAACCTGGGTTGGAATAGAACTTCAAATCTATGGGGTTTGACTAGGTGAATTAATGGGAGGAACTGTCCAAATGCAGTCCTGACATTGTTGAATTTAGAGACATTGCTATTTTTTTTTTAATTTTTTAGAGACAGGGTCTTGCTCTGTTGTACAGGCTGAAGTGCAATAGCACAATCATAGCTCACTGTAACCTCTAACTCCTGGGCTCAAGGGATCCTCCTGCCTCAGTCTCCCAAGTAGCTGGAACTATAGACCCACAGTGTCTTATCCAGCTAATTCTACTTACTATTTTTTGTAGAAATGGGTCTTGCTTTATTGTCCAGGCTGGTCTCAAACTCCCTGCTTCAATTGATCCTTTCCTCCCGCCTTGGCCTCCCAAAGTGTTTGGATTATAGGTGTGAGCATACAGTGCCAGACCTAGAGACATTGCTATTTAAATATTCTAATCAAAATCTTCCAAAGAAAAAATAAGGAACTAATCTTAAAATCATTTCTCACAGTCTCTCAGGGGGAAAATCAGAATAAATATGTTGGTTTCCCCATGGTTGTTTGAGGTTTCATGTAAACCGTGACATATATCTGTTAGATAATAAGGAACTTAAAGTGAAAATAACCAAGATAATTAGAAAGTATAGTAATAAGATTTGGCAATGAACTATGGTTTAACACTTTTTGCTGTGGGATTTCTCACTATTCAAGGTCAGTGTGCCCCCTAAAATCTCCCTGCCTTTTCAGCAAGTTAGGCAAATATTCAAGGGTCGGTAGCTCCTCATCATAGCCTTTTCTCTTTTCCTTTATTATTAGAATATTTCCCTAGAAGAAAGTCAGTGTCAGATGCAAAAATGATATAATGTGCAGTTTTGCAGAAACAAAAGATGTCCTGTGGAATACATATTAAGCAAACACCACAGTAAGCCAAAGAACATTGAATGAATACATGAGATGAATAAATAGTGAATAGCATTTTGCATTTATAAGTTCCTTTTTATTGAAACAGTAAACAGTCACATGACCTTGAATATAGCCCTTAGGATTGCTGTAGAGCCAGCTTTGACAGCAATCCAAAAAGACGGCAGTTGTAGAGAAACAAAAAAAGTGCTAAAATTGATCAATGCCTCAGGTAGAGTTGATGAAAGTTTTACATAAGAGGAAATAACTGCTTCAATCTGAATATCATATGCAAAAGTTCCAATCAGCTGTCCAAACTAGCAGCTGTATTATCAAAATGGAGAGTCAACTTAGCCATGAATTATATGCCTTTATTTTATAATAGACTGTAAGATGTAACATCAAGTATTATTCTTCATACAAAGCTAATGGCCACTGAGGAAACTATTAAATGCTACCAAACTCCAAATGCTAGAATGCCTAGGAGCAAGGAACAAGATTTTGACATATGCGTTTGTTATACTGTTCACAGCAAATGGTTTCAAATTCCCTAGCTGAAGTGGGGGGAAGTGTCTAAATACAGAAGCCTTCAGTTTGGAAAGAGTGCAACATTTTAAATACAATATGCTGTTGTGGTCACAAGTGTATTTGTCATAGTGCCAAGAAGGCTGAAAGTTGAGTTCCTGAATTAATGCAACGTAAAAGACTTCTAGTATTAGCAATTTTTCATCTTGTTCAAATAAATTGTATAAGCAAATTTACCCTATGAAATGGCAGAAAACCTGATAGTGTGACTGTACATTCTGTCTTGGATTATCAAGACTGAACAGTTGATGTCTTCTCACCTTAAGAATAAACTACGAAGGAGCAACATCAATGCGATGGTGGGCCAGAAAGTCCCATTGTTCTCCTCCCTCATAGAAACAAAGAAGAAACTACATGTCAACAAAAATAGTGAAGAAGGAGTTCTAGAGTATAGCAATGGAGCAGCAGAAACTCTGTGGAGCACAGAAACCAAGGATGGCTGCATAGACTAGGGTAGGAAACACCTTGTCTGTGCCACCCCAACCCCCATCACGATCGGCTTGCAACCTGGAGGAATGTGCCCCTGAGGGGAAACAGTGAGCTGGAGGGCCCCAGCTATCCTCATCACCCCTGCAGACACCTGAAGTCTTCACCACTGGGGATCCCTGCAGTTTTCAGCAGCGTTGAGCTCAACTCAGGGAGCTTACTCACAACCAAGTGGGATTTATCCCTGGGATGCAAAGTTGATTAAACATAACCTAATTAATCAATGTCATATACCACAGTGACAAAAAAGACAAAAGCCCCAAAATCATCTCAATAGATGCAGAAAAAGCATTTGGTCAAGTTCAGATTCTTTCTTGATAAAAGCTCTCAATAATTTAGATACAGAAGGAAATTTCCTCACCATAATAAAAACCATTATGAAATGCTCACAGGTGACATCATAATCAATGGGGGAAAACTGAAAGACATAAAACTGTAAAACTTCCAGGAGAAAACCTAAAAAGAAAGTTCCTTGACATTGGCCTTGACAATAATTTCTTGGATATCACACAAAAAAACTCAGGCAAATGGAAAAAAAAAAAAAAGTGAAGGTAAGCAAATGGAACTAATAACTCAAACTAAAACTCTGTATAGCCAAGGAAACAATCAACAAAATGAAAAAGCAGTCTACAGACTGAGAGAAAATATTTGCAAACCACATATCTGACAAGGAGCTAATATCCAAAATATAAAGGAACTCATACAAAAAAAAAAACAAAAACAAATTTTAAAATGGGCAAAAGACCTGAACAGATATTTCACCAAAGAAGACATATAAATGGTCAATAAGTATATAAAGAGATGCTTAACATCCCTTATTACTAGAGAAATACAAATAAAAACCACAAGATATTACTTCTCACCTGTCAGGATGGCTATTACCAAAAAGACAAGGAATAACAAGTGTTGGTGAGGGTATGGGGAAGAGGAAACCCTCATACACTGTTGGTGGAAATGTAAATTGGTACAGCCATTATGGAAAATAATATAAAGGTTCCTCAAAAAATTGAAAATAGAACTGCCATATAACCCAGCAATCTCTTTTCTGGGTATACTCAAATGAAGTGAAATTGGTATGTTACAGAGTTATCTGAACTCCCATATTCATTGAGCATTATCCACAATACAAGATATAGAAACAACCTAAATGTCTGTCAATGGGTGAATGGATAAAGAAACGTCTTGTACCCATACAATGAAATATTATTCAGCCTTAACAAATGAGGCGATCTTCTCATTTACCGCAACAGAGATGAACCTGGAGAACATTACGCTAACTGAAATAATCCAGGCACAGAAAGACAAATACTGCATGAACTCACTTATATGTAGAATATTTTTAAAAGTTGATATGCAGAAAAAGAATGCGAAATGGTGGTTACCAAAGACAGGAGGAAGAGTTTGGGGGAGGTTGCTGAGGGAGAAACGTGAGGTCATGGGGAAATGTAAGTCAAAGGCCACAAAGTTGCAGTTATACATAGGATGAGTAAGTCTAGTGATCTGGTGCACAGCGTGAGGACTATAGTCAATCATATTGTGCTGTATACTGGAAATTTAGGTGGCTTACCACAGAAAGGAGTGGGTAACTCTGTGAGACGATGGATTTATTAATTGGCTTGACTGTAGTAAGCATTTCACTATGTATAAGTATATCAAAACATGTTGTACACCTTAATTATGTACAATGAAAGTAAATAAAGACACATGTAACAAAAAGAGTAAACTCCCACATTTTCTCTCCCATGCAATCTGGGATTTTTGGTTTGGTTTTTTGTTTATTTTGTTTGTTTGTTTACCCATTTGCACTAAGGTAAGACAATACTGTGAAAAATATATTCACAAAAGACTTGCATTAGCTCTTATTCAGAAAGCTGGATAGAGTCAATTTCTAGGGCAGAGCTGCTTCCTCTTATAGAAAACTTAATCTTATTTTACTTTTTAAAGAGTGGTCCTACTAGGCAGCAGTAGCCCATCAAATCACCATTGTGTGTGTGAATTTCATGCCTCCAAAGTTGCACACCAGAGAGTCTTCTGATGTGAAGTTTGTTTATTTGCAGCACAAGCGCTGCCAGGACAACACTAACAACATCCCCACCCGGCTCTCCAAGCATTTGCACCCCATCTCCCCTGTGCCCCACCCCTGTAGAGAAGGAAGAGAGTGAACTCATTGGGCATTGTCCTAATTCTCTAAATTCAACATGCCATTTGGAATGCAAAGCTACAAATTCCAATCCCTGGATGCCCACTCAAAAGCTTTTGAAATGCAACTTTGCTTCTCTTGATTGAGGCTTCCCTGCCTTTTATGATGGAGGTGATGGATAATGCTGACCTACGGAAATTAATTAGTATAATTCACTCGAAGGCTTATTGCTAACATCATTATAATTCACCCCCATAGGAGTCATTTGATTATTGCCTTTCTTGCCAATAAAAATTAAAATAGCTAGTTACTAGTTGCAGATCATTAACCCATTTCAGTCTTTGCCATTATACAGGAATGCAGTGTGGAGGACATCAGGACACTGACTCATATGACCCATCCTCTCTTTCTGCATTGAAATGAATTCCATTATATCCATGAGCCCAACACCAAGAATACAGACCATAGAGGGAGGGCTAGCTAAGTTTCCTACAACTGCTCAGAGTTGTGGAACACTTAGGAGATACCTTCTTCTCTATTTCTCTGAGTATCTTAAGAGAAATACACAGGATTGAGCAGGATGAATGAGTTAGCTGCCAAATCGGAAATATTCTCAGTGCCACTGCAGGTTGGTTATATGTAGTATCATATGCCTGATCAGGTATTTTATAAACAAACAACTATGTTAATTAATTAGTTAATTAATTACTAATTAATCTGACTTCTAAACACACCACTGTCCAATGGGAATACCTTCTGATCCACCCTCTAGCTCATTCTTTGTACAAAGTTTATTTCACATTCTATTGCGAATACCTTGCAGTTTTTTTCAAAGTTATGTCATAATCACAATTCAGGAAGCTATGTTTCTGTAGGCTCAATATTTATTTGTACATGTGTGAAAGATCTTTGTGCCTATTGTAAATGACAAGTCAGAAGTATGTTTTACCAGATTAAACTGGGTTTATTGATTTCACACATGTATAAATAGTGAAGGAGAAAAGCTGACTTAAAGCAGTTTTGTAAGTTGGAAAAGCATAAACCATGAATCAGTGGTTACTAGTTAATGTTTTTTTTTTCTGACTTTAAAAGACCTATTTAGATTATTGATATTCACATTACTTTCTTTAGCCCAGTATTTCTGGGGTCTAGATCTAATCTAGTTTCACGATAAGTTTTACTAAACCCCTTTACTTTGCTCTTTTCTAAAAGAGCTCTCTCATTGCATATACATTCCACCTGAAGTATATATGTCACAGCTGGATTTCATGAAGAAAGTTTTACCCATGAAGTTAATTGCACCGGCCTTTCTCCTAAAAGAAATCCAGTATGATCACTCGCAGGGTGACTCTTGAGTTTGTGTGCAATCATCACGTGTCAATAGTATTAAATTCAAATGAAATGATGTGAGATGAGCTGGAAAAAGTGACATTGAAGTCTGTGTCTGAGAAAACTAATCTGAACTATTCTTCACGTCCATAAATATTTATATGTTTATTACCCCCAGAATTTAATAACTATAGACTCCGAGAGAATTACTTCATTAAAAAAAAAAATCAAGGACTGTCCCAGCAAAAACCACAATAGATTGAGACTTACGTGAGGTCTACTTCTAAAGTTACTGTTAGTTTCCAATATTTTTTTAAAAGGTGAGCATGCTATTAGGCACACACTGACTCAAAATTATTATGTGTCAGATCTAAAATACTTTTAAAAGAAGATACATGCATGCTGCAAAAATCAGCATCCTTAGCACCTGAAAACTAACGTTCCAGCCCTAACTCTACCATTAAGCAGATCTATGGCTATATATATACTTCATCTGATTGAGAATTAGTTTTTACAAATAAAAAACAAATAGGTGAATAACAGCCTGAGCTGCACCTGGTGACTGAGGAAGTCTACATATTACAGTGTTCTTTTACTTTTTAAAATAAAGTGGAAGAGCACCCTAAAACTCTTGGTGTAACAGAACTGGTTCCATGTTGCTGGTTTTGCTGTGGCCAAGTATCTACATTTTTACACTCTGACATAGAAAGCCTTCATCTCAACAATTATATCTGAATCCCAAAGCTATTTGTAATAGGTTTCTACTCTATTTAAACATTGGTTCTTGTATGTTTTATACTTTTTGTCAGTTATTTCAGAGTAACACAGGAGCAGTGGTAGAAAAAAGCATAGGCTTTAGGCTTAGGCAGACCTGGGTCCAAATCCCAAGTCTGCCACTTAGAAACTGGGTGTCACTGGGCAAGGCCATTATTTCCTTGCCCATCATTTTTCTCATCATGTGTCAAATGAGGATAGCATTAGTATTTATTTCATAGTTACTTATGAAGAGTTTTTTAAATTATGTACTGAAAGCATATTTGTACAGCTCAGCTATGTTAGTGCTCAACAAAGCTATTTATCATGAATAAAATAAAGCAAACATTATGGAGAAGAGCATGGTAATTCCAGCACTTTGGAGAGGCTGAGGCAGGAGAATCCCTTGAACCCAGGAGATCAAGACCAGCCTGGGAAACATGGCAAAACCTCATCTCCACAAAAAATGCAAAATACTAGCCAGGTACAGTGGTGTATGTCTGCAGTCCCAGCTACTTGGGAGGCTGAGGTGGAAGGATCGGCTAAGCCCAGGAGGTCGAGGCTATAGTCTCTCTCAAAAAAAAAAAAAAGAAAAAATCAATTGCTGCATTTGTTTAAGACATAAAAAAGAACTTCTTTCTGACTGTGTGATGAATTCTACTTTCTTGTGTCAAACTAAGGCTTTTTGACTGATATTCTAAAGTTTGAGAACACATTGAGATGATAATTTCTTGAAAACATCTTTCTACTTAGCATAAGCAACGTTATTTTTAGGCCACTTAACTAAAAACCAGAAGAGAAGAAATATGTTTCCCCTTACCTGGTTTCTTTTACTAGGAAAATGGTTACATGTTTCACAGATACAATGCACTAAGAGCTCAGATTTCAGAGAAATTGAGTCTGTTGTGTTGCTGGAATTTCAGGCAATGGAGATAGGAAATAGCTGTGTGCCTATAATTCACTTTGTATCTCATTTAGAGAAAAATAAAAACAAATTGAAATTTCACATAAAATAGAATGTGAAATAACTAGAGAAAAAATAATGGCAGACAGTGACGCTGTATTCCATTCGAGGTTAAGACTGTGGGCCTTGCAGTCAGTCAGCCCTACCTGAGTAACCTTGGAATTCTCTGCGCTATGCTTTTTCCTCATCCATAAAATGGGGTAATAAGGAATATGTACCTTATAACACTGTTATACGAATTAAATGAGACAATACATGAACTATGCCTGAAGCTTTGCCTGAAGTTTCTGTAATCATGATAATCATAATTGTACTCAGACTGGATGCTTTTATTTAGAAGGCAGTTGGTTGTAGGCTGGGTATGGTGGCTCATGCCTATAATCCCAGTACTTTGGGAGGCCAAAGCAGGAGGATCATTTGAGACCAGGAGTTCAAGATGAGCCTGGCCAACATAGCAAAAACCCATCTCTACCAAAAATACAAAAATTAGCCAGATTTGGTGGCACACACCTGTAATCCCAGCTACTCAGGAGGCTGAGGCAGGAGAATCACTTAAATCCATGAGGTAGAAGTTGCAGTGAGCCGAGACTGTGCTACTGCACTCCAGCCTGGGCAACAGAGTAAGACTCCATCTAAAAACAAAAAAGGAAAAAAAAGGGTTGGTGGGAATCAGTTGCCGGACAGTCCCCAAGAGTCCTGAAGACTCTAATTGTGTTCATTATCCATCGCCGAATGACAGACTACTTCAAAATGTAATGGCTTAAGTTAATCATTTATCACCTCCCAGTTTCTGTGGGTCATGAATTTGGGAAAAATTCAGCAGGGTGGTCTAGCTTGGAATTTTTCATGAGGCTGTCGTTAACGTGGCAGCCAGGATGGCAAATTATCCTGATCCCCGAAGAGCTGGAAGATCTGTTTCCAAGACGACTTACCTGAGCTAGCAAGTTAGAGCCTGTGCTTGGCAGGAGCCCTCCCTTCCTTGACACTTAAATGTTTCTACGGGATGCTTGAGTGTCAGCTTCCCTAACAGCAACTGATCCAAGAGAAAGCAAACAAAAGTGGCCATGTTTTCTGTGACTTAGTCTCCTAAATCACACGTGCACCATCATTTCTGCCATTTTCTGTTGGTCGGTTTTGTACAACCTGATTCTCTGCAAAAGCCCTGTGGGAGCGCCATTCAGTAGAAGGAGCACCCAGAGGCAGGGCCAGTGGGGGCCATCCTAGAGGCTGGCTCCCATACTCCTACCGTCCTGGAACTGAACCCAAATTTCTCTTTTTGAGAAGTTTGCAGCTTCTTCTGATAAAAGATAGAATAAATTACCTTAAAATTTCTAGCATGGAAACATAATGTTTCCTCAATGTTATTGCACCAGGTAAGCAATTGGCTTGTGTTTAGGAAGACACATTGTATGAAAACCAAGTATCTTTAAAAGTACTACAGTCTTTTAAAGTAGTGAGATACTCACCACAGGAGGCCCGAGGTAACAGTTTTCATCACTCCCATCTCTGGCTCTTCCTGGAATAGTCATTCATAGAATGGAATGGCAGGAGCCATGGTTCACCCCATTTTAAATGTTTTCCTCTCTCTGTTCATTCACAAACCACATCCCTAACTGTTTAAATCTGTATATGATGCTGAAGGGTCAGAAAGAATAAAGGTAGAACCTATGCTTAAAATGGAATTCATTCTTAAAGGCCAACCCATCAGCAGAATACACACCTTTGCCCATATATTTCCATTACTCCTCTACTGATAAAATATAGGAAGAAAGCAGCTAGACTTCAGCTTGATCATAACCATTTTGAAGCTTCCAGATACAAAAAGAGGAGCCAGTGAATTACTGGACAAAGGGAGGTGGGTAGATCACTTGAGCCCAGGAGACCAGCTTAGGCAACACGGTAAAATCCTGTCTCTACAAAAAATACAAAAAAAAAAAATTGTTGAGCATGGTGACGTGTACCCATGGTCCCAGCTACTCGGGAAGCTGAGGTAAGAGGATCATTTGAGTCCAGGAAGACGAGGCTGCGGTGAGCTGAGATCACACCACTGCGTTTCAGCTTGAGTGATAGAGCAAGACTTTGTCTCAAAAAAGAAAAAGAATAGAAATAAAGTTCCCTCAAGCCCAGAGCAGTCCATACCCCTCCGTTTCCACAACTATACAACCACTGATCTACTTTCTGTTGCTATCCATTAGTTTGCATTTTCTAGAATTTCACGTAAATGCAGTCATTTGTGTTTGGCTTCTTTTGCTTAGCATAATACATTTATATTTCATTCATGTGGTTTTATCAATGGTTCATTCTATTTTATTTGCTGAGTAGTATTCTATCATATGAGTGTGCCAACATCTTTTAATCTATTTACGTTTTTCTCAGTTTGGGGCAGTAAAGCTTCTATGAATATTTGTATTGAGGCACATATGTTTCCATTTCTCTTAACTAAATACCTGTGAATGCAATAGCTAGGTCATATGGTATGTTTTACCATTTAAAACACTGCCAAATTGATTTCCAAAACGGTTCTACTGTTTCATGCTCTACTCAGAAGTCTGTGACGATTCCACAACGAAAGTAACTTTTTCATTTAGATTTCTGGGAAACTACAATAGATTCTGTCAGTATTCAGCCAAGAAAGGTGACTGTGGGGTAAGAATAAAGCCACTATTAAGAATCCTAAAAATGACAAGAAACACGAGCTTTATTCCTTGGGCTCTGAGGGCTGCCCAGCTCTCCCAAGGTGTCTGTGAGCTGCACACGCTGCACATAGCAGCAAAGACAGGGCTGAGCACCAAAGATGAAATCCACTGCATAGACAAGGTCTCTCTTCTCATGAACTTTCAGTAAAGGAAATTCCATTTGGAATGGAATGGCTGGTACAAATTGCTAAACTAAGTTAAACTGAACTAAACCAAACCCCGTCCCTCCTTCATATGATTGTGGAGTTTTGTTTTCCATGGATCTGCTACATTCTATGACTCTCTAGGACAACCTTCTATGGGAAATTAATTAAACAACATCGTTTACAATGCCTTGCCATCCTTGTCTATACTTCAAACACACCAAAGGAACACTAGGCATCCATTCATTCTAGTTTTTACTCATCTACAAGTAATACCCATGGCATTAGCATTAGCACAAGAAATGATAATGTCTCCAGAACACTGAAAGCAACATACAATAAACTCTTGCCCTAGTCCTGTCACAAGAGTTTGAAAACACTTCCAAACAAGTCCATTCGAGCCTGTTAATTTTCCTAGGGGCAGCTGTAAGTAGGAAGAGCACTGGCCAGAGGACGTTGAGTAAATCACTCCATTTCTTTATTAAATATGAGTAACAATAGCGTAACTCCTGTCATGAAGTAAGAAGGGCTCCAGGTTTGGACTGAGGCAAACTCGTGTCAAGGTTTCAGCTCCACTCTACTGATGGCGTCACCTTGGCCAAGTCACTTAATCTTTCTTGGCCTCTGTTTTCTCACTTACCAAATAGCAATGGTGAGGTTTACTTTGCAAAGCAGCTGAAAAAATGAGGGAAAATATACACAACCCAATCAGTCAATTGCAAGCACATGCCAAGTTAATAAAATGTGAGTAGGCTTGCCCACAGGGTTTTTCCAAAAATGAAATGAGAGTTCAAAAATGCCATGGTACCCTCTCTGAAAAGAATGTTTTTTTGTGAATAACTGGGAATTGGACTCTGAATATCTTTATTCATAGATAAGCCTGCCAGAAAGTAAATGTAATCTTGGGACAGTCATATAAAGAAATTACACTTTCTTGTGGACTTTTAGAAGTACCCCTGACTATCTTACTTTTCTGTCCAAAGCCCTCCAAGGCCTCTGGTTACATTTTGAGTAAGATTCAAAGCCTAGAGCTCAGTCTCCCAAGTCTACCAGATTCAGCCCTGACTTGTTCACTGTGCTCTATCTACCCCAATGGGCTCTCTCGTTCCTAAAACATCCCTAGCCACCAGACCTTAGAGCATTTGCATTTTCTATTTCCTCTTCCAGAGCAAACCCCACCCCCAGATATCCATGATTCTCTTCACTCCAATCCTGCTCCATTGCAACCCTCAACATTGGTCTTTCCTGGCCCTTATCAACACCCTCACTCATTCCTCTCTGTTCTCTTATCTACTTCCTTTTTCCTCACAGCCTTCTCACTACCTAACCTTAAGTTACATATCAATTAACTAACATGTAACTTTTATGTAAGTCTCATGAGAGCACAACTTTATTTATTTATAAATCTCCAAAACAATGCCTGGGACATAGTAGGTCTGTATTACATTTATGGTGATTTATTTTGAAATAGTTTAGTGTGAGTAGCGCGATACGATGAATGTGGGAATAAGCTAATCCTCAAAAGGACTGATACTTGAGGGATGCTTTATTATCTTAAGAAGTGTTAGAAATGCACTGGGGGCCGGGCGCAGTGACTCACACCTGTAATCACAGCACTTTGGGAGGCCAAGGTGGGCGGATCACTTGAGGTTGGGAATTCGAGACCAGCCTGACCAACATGGAGAAACCCCATCTCTACTAAAAATACAAAATTAGCTGGGCTTGGTGGCGCATGCCTGTAATCCCAGCTACTCGGGAGGCTGAGGCAGGAGAATCCCTTGAACCCGGGAGGCGGAGGTTGCAGTGAGCTGAGATCGTACTATTGCACTCCAGTCTAGGCAACAGGAGTGAAACTCCATCTCAAAAAATAAATAAATAAAACAGAAATACATTGGGATTGGTATAATGTGTGATGTTTGAGACGAGCGAGTGGCAGGGAGTGACATGCAAGGACTCAGCATTCTTAGATTACTTAGATAAATCAACTATCCCTCTCCTTGCTGCATTAAAGGGCCAAGCCTGCCTCTTTCCACCCTTTCCCCATAGAGGATCCATTGGCTTGTCACAACAAAAGACTGCAAATACTGCTGGGAGAAGCAACTGTTCACTTCATAGTGAGCCCTTCTCATGTAAGAGGCTGGTCAATGTGCCTAAAGTCGGGGAGAGAGAGAGAGAAAGAGAGACAGAAATAGAGAGTTCGGAGCTACACCCTGGGCCTGCTGGCTCAAAAATGTCTGTAAGATTGATGAACCCTGCTCAGAGATGCACCTTCATTGCAAGACACCACCTTCTAAGTGAGCCTGCAGGCTGGGCGTGTGCAGACCTTGTTGACTTCCATCCTCTGGAGGCTAAGGATTTTCCTCAGGAGAGCCTGACATTCGCAATGTTTAGACACATCAAGCAAATCAAAATAAGTTCAGCTTTGATGGTAATAGCACTCAATAGAGATATATGAAAAAAGAATAAATGAATCAATGACTATTTTTCCTCAGTCTTCCAGGGTAAATTACAGTGTGGATTTGACACGAAAATCTTTAACGATGTTGTCTACTTGAAACTAGGCTTTTTTTTTTTAACTTAAGGGAAAGCTCATTGACCTCGTTTTCCTTTTGCGTCTTATTGTTGCTCTGTTCTTTCTTCTGTGAAATAAAACTCCGTCACATTTGCTGGCTGTGCTCCTAATCAAACCATAGCTGGGAAGAGGCCTCAGCTTCGGCTGTACTGTGGCTTACTGTCAGTTCTCTCTTTAACAGTCTCGTCATGACTTGGGGGAAGAAAATGTATTTCAAATCTCTATGTCAGAAGGCAATAACTTTCTGCTCTGCTCTCACCCATCGCAAAAGCCACAGCAAGTGACTCCCACAAGTTTTTCCCAATTTACCTGTGTCATTGATTCAGTGACACTGGGGAATGTTTCTCAAAAAACTTTTTTCACTAGTGGGATTATATAATACAGTCTCTCTCCTCCCAATTTTTTCCATGTACCAAATAAGAAATTGTGGTTTCTCCGTAAGAACACATGGTTGTAACATAATCCACATTTTTCTTAGAAGTCTTTTGACTTGTTATACAGTTGTTCATTGAGAAAGAACTGTGTGTACCAAAAAGAGACCATATTAACAGTTTTGCAGTCAGGGACACACCCAGGGGTCACTGCTGCACCCGGTGCTCAGGGACCTCTGTGAAATGCTCAGCTGGAATAACCTGACTCCACCAGGTCAGGTACTCCTACCTAGGAGTAACCTGGCTATCTCAGCACAACAGCCCAGTATCTAAATGTCTGCATCATTTAAACATTGTCACTGGGTCCCATAAGCAAAACCGTACTTATCTTCCAGCTGGGTGATACATACAGACACCTACAGAAAAGACTTGTTATCAAGATTCTAGCTTTGCTAAGAGATGATGTCGCAACCCATGAATTTAATACTGAATGAACAAAGTTCATAAGCTATCCTTATTTCTTTTATTCTTGCTATTTTTATCTTTTTTGAGGCAGAGGTTCACTCTGTTGCCCAGGCTGGAGTGCAATGGTATGATGATAGTACACTGCAACCTCTGTCTCCCAGGTTCAGGCAATCCTCCTGCCTCAGCCTCCCAAGTAGCTGGGACTACAGGTATGTGCCACCATCCCCAACTAATTTTTGTATTTTTAATAGAGACGGGGTTTTGCCATATTGCCCAGGCTGGTCTTGAACTCCTGACCTCAAGTGATCCTTCCACCTCAGCCTCCCAAAGTGCTGGGATTACAGGCGTGAGTCACCACACCTGGCCCCCTATTTCTTAACAAGTGAAAAAAGCCATATCCCCAGGCTTCCATGATAAAGAAGTTCTTCTCTAGGAACAATTAAACAGAGAGACAATAGCTAGAAGTTGCTTCCAGAATTTATATACAGCAGATGATATGCACTAAGTTCATATTTTCCACCAAGTGCCAGATCCCTTCCACGATTAGACAATGAGGGCGAGTTACCACTACCAACATTCACACGAGCATTATATGATAATGAAGCAAACCCTTTATATTCAAACAATCTGTATCGTACATTAAATTGTTTCACAGAACCAAGTTTGACCATCTATATAGTCTTATTTAAGAGAATTACTATCAATATGCTCAGCCAAAAAGGTTTGTTTTATGGCCAAGCAATTTTGTATCTGGATATAGGTAACACATAAAGGGAGACTACTTGCCTCAATAAGTTATTTAAAAAATAATCTTCAAGTGGATTTAATAATGTCACTCAATATTAGCCAAGCATTGTGGCATGCACCTGCAGACCCAGGAACTCGGAAGGCTGTGGCAGGAGTATCACTTTAAGCCCAGGAGTCCAAGGTTGCAGTGAGCCATGATCCTACCACTGCACTCCAGCCTGGGTGACAGGGTGAGAACCCATCTCTAATAATAATAATAATAAATAATAATCATAATGTCACCCAATTAACTCCTATTTCAACCAGGCAAATTATTTATGCTTCTTTCAATCTAATTTTTTTCAAAACCTTTGATACATATCTACAATAGTTTGAGCCATTTCCCCCTGCCACGTGCTATTATTTCTCATAATCAAGAAGAATTAGAACATTTATTTTTAATCATCTTCTGTTCAACCTGGAGGTTTCTTAAAATTCATGACTAAAGTTCTAGATTAGTTTAAAATAGATGTAAAATCTTGACATTGAATTTTTCTTCCCATTAAAGTGGTTTCTTTAAAGTCCCTAAATTTTGTTATTTTAAGATGTATCCAACAATTTGTCTACAGATCCTTTTATTATCAGAGACAGCTCCAATGTAAGATGGACATAGTTCCTTAGAGACCCTTTGCTAAACACCAGTGCCTTTTGAAGCCTTGAAAAATGTTCAAAAATTAATTATTTCTTTTTTCCCCATCTTACCAGTAATTGTTTATTACACAAAACATTTCTGACCAGTAACTAAGCTCAGTGAACTAAGTAGGCACATAGCCCAATTTTTTTTCAACACTTACAATGAGTTCAGCTGTATTCTAAGCGCTTTAAATATGGTGACTTATTTAATCCTCTTAACAACCCTATAAATAGGTCCTTTTATCTCATTATCTCCATTGTACTAACTAGGGACTTGAGGCCCAGAGAGGTTAAGTACCTTGCCACCAAGGTCCTATGGCTAAAACCAGATGAAGCCAAGGGGTGGACCTAAATAGTCTGGCATGCAAACTAACCTCTTAACCACTTTTCCATACTGACTTTCTTCAATCTAGTGTATACAAATATCTACCAATAAAATAGCTACTTTAAATGTCTTATTAAAAAATGACTTTGGGATATCTATCAACAGTAGAATGAATAAATAAAGATTTTTGTATGCTCATTTACCACACAGTAAAATACACTGCAATAAATAAGGACTACTGATATACGCAGCAAGTTCGATGATTCTCACAAATGTAATGAGTAAAAGAAGTCAGACACAAAAGAGTACATATTTTTTATGATTTTATCCATATGAGGATTTCTCAACCTCAGCTCTGTTGACATTCTGAATGACAGAATCCTTTGATGTGGCATTTTCCTGTACATTGTAGGATGTTAGCAGCATCCCTGGTCTCTACCTATCAGATGCCAATAGCACCCCCACCCCAAGGCCCGTTCTGACAACCAAAAATGTTTCCAGAAATTGCCAAATGTCCTCTTGGGGATAAAAGCACTTTCAGATGAGAGCCACTGATTTATATGAAGACCAAAACCAGTCAAGGCTAGTCTATGGCATTAGAGGCTAGAATAGTGCTCTGGGAGGCTTCTGGAAATGTTCTAGATCTTGATTTGAGTGCTGATTATATTTAAAATTCATCGAACTGTACACTCAAGGTACATACATTTTATTGTACATAAATTATACAAGACTTCTAAAAAATATTTTTTTAATTAAAAAATGTTAATTCTCTGCTGGGAGTGGGAGCACAAAAGAACTCGGAGGAAGAAACAATTCCTTGGGAGATGAAAGATTGATGAAGGCTTCCAGGAGGGCAGGGGCCTAAGTAGGAAGGATCTGAAGAGCAGCCTGAGAGGAAGAGGGCAGGGCGTTCCAGTCCTGGGAGACAGCAGGGCCAAAGGCAGAGAAGCAAGGTCATGCTCTATTAAGAGCATTTTACCACGTACTATTTTTTTTTATAAATATAACCAATGGAAATTCAAAATGCATGCTTGCATAATATCCTTCTAGGTGGTAGGATCTAGGTCAGTGCTGTGTTCAGGAGGGGATGTAATAAGCACCATTTGGTAATGGTGAAAATTAAACCTTTGAAATTAAATAGGATGAAAAACCATTGGGCATTTCAGCTCATTACCTCACTATTGCAGAATCCCCCACTGTCATCTATTCTTGCTATTTGTCCAAACTCATTCCATCCCAGGTGGATGATGCTTCCGCTACATTTTTCATAAAGCTAGACAAAATAGAAATAAAATTCTCCTGGGAAGTTCCCTACTGTTTTTTCAGCCATCATTTACTTTCAAGCTACTAATTACTGTTGGTTGCGTTATTCGTCATCATCCTTAATTGAGCATAAACAATGGCTCAACACTGTAAAGAAAATGTTAGAAGCGAGTTGTTTTATTGAAGCCAAAGGATTTGGAGCTGACTTCAAGAGGAAAAATAATGATAAATAGAAATTCTAGCAAAAATAAGGTGGCCACTGCTTTAACTCTACAGAATGCAGATCTTCCTGTGTGGAGGAGGAACAGATATTCCATGTGCTCAGTCCTGAGTAAGAAGGGCTGTGAGGGAGACCCCAGCCAGGCACCATTCATGCTCATTATTACACAGGCATACCTCGGAGACATTGTGGGGTTGGTTCCAGACTGCAGCCCTAAAATGAATATCACAATTAAGCAGGTCACACTAATTTGTCTGTTTCTTGGTGCATATAAAACTTGTGTTTACACTACATTATAGTATATTAAGTGTACAAGTGCATCATGTCTAAAAAACCAATGTACATACCTTGATTTAAAAATACCTTATTGCTAACATATGCTAATGGTCACCTGAACCTTCATGGAGTTGGCATCTTTTGCTGGTTGGTCTTCTTGCCTCAGTGTCGATGGCTACTGAGTGATCAAGGTGGGGGATGCTGAAGCTGGGTGGCTGTGGTAACTTCTTAATATAAGGCAACAATGAAGTTTGCCACGTTGATTGACTCTTCTCTCACAAAAGATTTCTCTATAGCACACAATGCTGTTTGATAGCATTTCACCCATAGTAGAACTTTTTTTAAATTAGAGACAGTCTTCTCAAAACCTGTTATTGCTTTATCAACTAAGAATATGGAATATTCTAAGTCTTTTGTTATCATTTCAGCAATATCCACAGTATCTCCACCAGGAGTACACTCTGTCTCAAGAAAACACCACTTTCTTTGCTCACACCTAAGAGGCAACTTCTCATATGTTTAAGTTGGATCATGAGATTGTAGCAATTCGGTCACATCTTTAGGCCCTACTTGTAATTCTAGTTCTCTTGGTATTTCCACCACATCTGTAGTTGCTTCTTCCACTGAAGTCATGAACCCCTCAAAGTCATCCATGAGGGTTGAAATCAACCTCTTCCAAACTCTTGTTAATGTTAAATTTTTACCTCCTCTTATATATCAAGCATGCTCTTTTTTTTTTTCTTTTTCTTTTTTTTTTTTGAGATGCAGTCTCACTCTGTCGTCCAGGCTGGAGTGCAGTGGTACAATCTCAGGTCACTGCAACCTCTGCCTCCGGGGTTCAAACGATTCTCTTGTCTTAGCCTCCCAAGTAGCAAGGATTACAGGCTCCTGCCACAGCCCAACTAATTTTTTGTATTTTTAGTAGACACAGGGGTTTCACCACATTGGCCAGGCTGGTCTCAAACTCCTGACCTCAAGTGATCTGCCCACCTCAGCCTCCCAAAGTGCTAGGATGACAGGCATGAGCCACCATGCCTGGCTAAGAATGTTCTTAATAGAGTCTATAATGGTGAATCCTTTCTACAAGGTTTTCAATTTACTTTGCCCATATCTATCAGAAAAAAAAAAAATCACTGTCTATAGCACATAGCTATAGCCTTATGAATTTATTTCTTAAATAATACGGCTTGAAAGTTGAAATTACTTCTTGATCCATGGGCTGCAGAATGGGTGTCATGTTATCAGACATGAAAACAACATTAATCTTCATGTGTATCTCCATCAGAGCTTTTAAGTGACTAGGTTCATTATCAATGAGCAGTAATATTTTAAAAGGATTTTTTTTCCTGAGCATTAAGTCTTAACAGTGAGCATAATATATTCAGCAAATCATACTATGAACAGATGTGCCTTTACCCAGCTTTGTTGTTCTGTTTCTAGAGCACCAGCAGAGTAGGTTTAGCATAATTCTTAAGGTCCCTAGGATTTTCAAAATGGTAAATTAACATTGTGTTCGACTTAAAGTTACCAGCTGCATTAGCCCCTAACAAGAGAGTCAGCCTGTTCTTTGAAGCTTTGAATCCAGGCATTGACTTCTTCTAACTCTGCAAGTCCTAGATGGCATCTTCATCCAATAGAAGGCTGTTCCACCTACACTGAAAAGCTGTTTAGAGTCGCCACCTTCAATTATCTTAGCTAGATCTCCTGGTTCACTTGCTACAGTTTGCTTCTACATCAGCACTTGCTGCTCCAATTGCACATTTTGCTATGGAGACAGACTATTTCCTTAAATCTCATGAATAGACCTCTGATAGTTTCCAATTTCTCTTCTGCAGCTCCTTCATCTCTCTCAGCCTTCACAGAATTGAAAAGTGTTAGGTTCATGCTCTGGATTAAGCTCTGACTGAAAGGAATGTTATGGCTGGGTTGATCTTCTATCCAAACCATTCAAATGTTCTCCACATTAGCAATGTCTTTCATTTTCTTTTTTTAATTTCAATTTTTATTTTAGATACATGTGCAGGTTTGTTACATGGGAATATCACATGATGCTGAGGTTTGGGGTACGGTTTCCAACACCCAGGTAGTGAGCACAGTAGTGGCCAATAGGTAGTTTTTCAACCCATAACCCCCTCCCTTCCCCTCCTCCCTCTGGTAGTCCACAGTGTCTACTGTTCCCATATTTATGTCCATATGTGCTCAATGTGTAGTACCCATTTATAAGTGAGAACATGAAGTTTTGGTTTTCTGTTCTTGACTTAATTTGTTTAGGATGATGGCCTCCAGCTGCATCCATGTTGCTGCAAAGGACTGATGCTCAGCATCGTTTTAACATTCATATATTCACTGGAGTAGTGCTTTTAATTTCCTTCAATAACTTTTTTTTTTAACTTCCAACTTGGATATTTGGCACAAGTGGCCTAGCTTTCAGCCTATTCAACATGCCTTCCTCACTAAACTTAATAATTTCTAGATTTTGATTTAAAGTGAGAAATACGTATCTCTTACTTTCACTTAAACACTTAGATGTCACTGTAGGGTTATTAATTGGCCTAATTTCAATAATGTTGTGTCTCAGGCCTGAGGAAAGGGAGAAAGGGGAACAGCTGGTCAGTGGAGCAGTCAGAACACACACATTTATTGGTCAAGTTTGCTGTCTTGTGTGGGCACAGTTTGTGATGCCCTACAACAAATACTACAGTAACATCTGAGATTTCTAATCACAGATCACCACCACCAATACCATAATGAAAAAGTGTGAAATATTAGGAGAATCAACAAAATGTGACACAGAGTCACAAAATTGGCACAGAGTATTGAAAATGTGGTGCCAATAGACTTGCTCAAGGCAGGGTTGCACAAACCTTCCATTTTTAAAAAAATACAGTATCTGTGAAGCACAATAAAGCACAGAGCAATAAAACAAAGCATTGCCTGTACTGGGGGAAGGAGGGGCCCAGAGCCTAAGCCACAGAGGAAAGTGTAGCACTACTTCGTACACTGCTTCATATTTCTGTTCTTTGTAGAGATCTAAAAACAGAGCCTAGAGGGCAGGATAATCACCCTGCAGACTCCAAGATTTTGGTTTTTTTATTTATTTGTCATTGCTAATATTATCCTTTTTTTTTTTTTTAACTTTACATTCTGGGATACAAGTGCAGAATGTGTAGGTTTGCTACATAGGAATGTGTGCACCGTGGTGGTTTGCTACACCTATCAACTCATCATCTAGGTTTTAAGCCCCACATGCATTAGCTATTTGGCCTGATGCTCTCCCTACCCTTGCCCGCTAGCCCCCGATAGGCTTCAGTGTGTGATGTTCCCCTTCCTTTGTCTATGTGTTTTCATCGTTCAACTCCTATTTATGAGTGAGAACATGCAGTTTGGTTTTCTGATCCTGTGTGAGTTTGCTGAGGATGATGGCTTCCAGCTTCATCCATGTCTCTGCAAAGGACGTGATCTCATTTCTTTTTATGGCTGCATAATATTTCATGGTGTATATGTGCCACATTTTCTTTATCCAGTCTATCATTCACGGAAATTTGGTTTGGTTCCACATCTTTGCTACTGTAAATAGTGCTGCAATAAATGTACATGTGCATGTGTCTTTATAGCAGAATGATTTATATTTTGGGGGGGATAGACCCAGTAATATGATTGCTGGGCCAAATGGTATTTCTAGTTCTAGATCCTTGAGGAATTGCCACACTGCCTTCCACAATGGTTGAACTAAAATACATTCCCACTAACAGTGTAAGAGCATTTGTATTTCTCCACAGCCTCGCCAGCATCTATTGTTTCTTGACTTTCTAATAATTATCATCTGACTGGCTTGAGATGGTATCTCAATGTGGTTTTGATTTGCATTTCTCTAATGATCAGTGATGTTGAGCTTCTTTTCATATGTTTGTTGGCCGCATAAATGTCTTTCTTGAGAAGTGTCTGTTCATATCCTTTGCCCACTTTTTGATAGAGTTGTTTTATTCTTGTAAATTTGTTTAAGTTCCTTGTAGATTCTGGATATTAGACCTTTATCAGATGGATAGATTGCAAAAATTTTCTCCCATTCTGTAGTTGCCTATTTGCTCTAATGATAGTTTCTTTCGGTGTGCAGAAGCTCTTTAGTTTAATTAGATCCCGTTGGTCAATTGTGACTTTTGTTGCAATTGCTTTTGGCAGTTTCATCATGAACTATCTGCCCGTGCCTATGCCCCGAATGGTATTGCTTAAGTTTTCTACTACAGATTGTATGGTTTTGGGCTTTACATTTAAGTCTTTTTTTTTTTTTTTTTTTTTGAGACAGAGTCTCACTCTGTCACCGACGCTGGAGTGCAGTGGCGTGATCTCGGCTCACTGCAACCTCTGCCTCCTGGGTTCAAGCGATTCTCCTGCCTCAGCCTCCCAAGTAGCTGGGACGACAGGCACCAGCCACCACTCCCAACTAATTTTTGTATTTTTAGTACAGACAGGGTTTCACCATACTGGCCAGGCTGGTCTCGAACATCTGACTTCAGGTGATCTGCCAGTCTCAGCCTCCCAAAGTGCTGGGATTACAGGTGTGAGCCACCATACCAGGCCTACATTTAAGTCTTTAATCCATCTTGAGTTAATTTTGGTATAAGGTGTAATGAAGAGGTCCAGTTTCTGTTTTCTGCATATGGCTAGCCAGTTTTCCCAGAATCACTTAAGAAATAGGGAATCCTTTCCTCATTGCTAGTTTTTGTCAGGTTTGTTGAAGAGCAGATGGTTGTAGATGTGTGATGTTATTTCTGAGGTCTCTGTTCTGTTCCATTGGTCTATATGTCTGTTTTGGCACTAGTACCTGCTGTTTTGGTTACTGTAGCCTTGTAGTATAATTTGAAGTCAGATAGTGTAATGCCTCCAGCTTTATTTTTTTTGCTTAAGATTGTCATGGCTATGCAGCTTTTTTTCTATTCCATATGAAATTTAAGGTAGTTTTTTTCTAATTCTTTGAAAAACGTCAATGGTAGTTTGATGGAAATTGCACTGAATCTATAAATTATTTTGCATTTAGTAATTTATAAATTACTTTGCATATAATAATCTATAAATTGCTTTGCAATATGTCCATGTTCACAATATTGATTCTTCCTATCCATGAGGATGGAATGTTTTTCCATATTCATGGTTTGGCTCTCTGTGTATTGTTGGTGTATAGGAATGCTTGTGATTTTTGCACATTTATTTTGTATTCAGAGACTTTGCTGAAGTTGTTTATTGGTGTAAGGAGTTTTTAGGCTAAGAAAATGGGGTTTTCTAAATATAAAATCATGTTGTTTGCAAACAGAGCCTGCATACCTCGGTTGCCAGTGCAGGATTCACATGCTGTTATGGTTCTTTTCCATGGGAGCCTCCAATCACCACTGCTTCTAGTCAGCCATCTTGGCCCCACATCTCTCAACTCCAAGATTTTAGATGATTGCAGGATCTTTTCATCAGAACAGCTATGTGTTTGTTTTCCCTGATTAAATTGTTACAACTGAGGTTTATTTGAATCAGAGCCACATCTTCACTTTTTCAAGCCCTCTGTTTCAGTTAGGATAATTTTGCAATGAGTAAAAAATTACTCAATAAAGAGTGGCATAAGCAACACAAACATTTAATACCTCCTCTATTAGGAAATCTGTAAGCAGGCTGTAATGAGGTTGGCCAGTATCAACACTATCAGCAAGTGTGTCAACTTTTCCTATGTTTCTGACCAGGCATCCTCAGTATGTTGGTGATGCTTCCTTTGTGGTTACAAGTTGGCTATTCCAACTCCAAGCATTGCATCCCAAAAAGCAATATCCAAAGCAAGAAGCAAGGAGGAAGACAAATAGAGAGCTTTTTCTGTGCACCACTCCCTAATGTATGACAGTAGAAAATTTTTCCCAGAAACTTTACATCACATTGACTAAGAACTGTCCTAGTTAGTCACTGGGCAAAGAGAAATGATATTTCCATGATTGCCTAAAATTTATCATAATTCATTCCAGAGTTGGATGGAATTCACTATAACTGTCATAAAATCAGAAGTCTTTCACTAGGAAAAAAGGGGAAAGAATTGCTGGATGAGCAATCAGATGCCTTGGCCAGATTCTGATTTTGCATTTATTTTCCTTGAATAGCCTCCAATCCACCTATATTTGTGGTCTATTCCACTAATAAACCCTGGTCCAAGTTTAGATTATCAATTCAGTAAGTCACAAAGTTCAGATCTTACAATAGAATGTACATCTAGATTAGATTCCTTAAATATTCAAAGTAGCCCTATTGGTACACTCAGTCATTTCGTCAACAAATGCTAATTAAACCTCTTCTATATCAGGCACTTCTTTGAGTGCTGAGGGAACAGCAGTGAACAAAAATGGCAATACTTTCTTTTGTCACAGAATGTATGTTAGAATGGGAGGAGATGGGCATTAAGCAAAATAAAACATACTGCACATCAGATTACGGTAACTGCCACTGGGAATAATAAGAAAGGGATAGGGATTACAGGGGTGGAAATTGCCATTTACACTGGGTGATTAGAGAAGACCTCATGGAGAAGATGGCATTTGAGTAAAGATGGATGTCGTCATGTAGGTGTTTGAAAGAAGAGTGGTCAGGACTGAGGGTGCAAATGCTGTGAGGTGGGAGTGACATGACATGACAGCTATGAGGCTGTGGCTGGTGAAGAGCAGGGGAGTAGGACAACCATTTTAAGGAACAAAATCAGAGAGGTCAAGTGGTCAGATCACGCAGATCTTATAGGCTGATGCAATGACTTGGTCTTTTACTTTGAATGACACAGAAAGCGATTGGAGGGGTTTGGGTAGAGAAGAGACTTAATCTTGCTTAGATTTTTTAAAAAATTACTCTGACTGCTTTGAGGGGAAAAAACTATATGTGGATAAGAGAAGAAGCAGGAAGATGGCTCCGGAGACCACTGTAATAAACAGGAAAGGTAGTGGTTTAGGTCAGGCTGATATTAGCAGAGGCAGGACTTTGCTAGTGCATTAGGTGTGGGGTGTGAGAAAAAGATAGACTTCGAGTATGATTTTGAGAATGGAGCTTAAGTAAATGAAAGGATGAAGTTTTTACTTACTGAAATGAAACAATGTCAAGGAGCAAGTATGGAGAGGGGGAAAATTAAGCATTCAGTTTTGCACATATTTAAGCTCAAGATGCTTATTACACATCTAAGAGGAGATGCTGCCTGTGCTGCATGGGTGAGTGGTCTGGAGCTCAGGGATGAAGAGAATGCAGTTCACATACACAGGGCAAATAAAGTTGTAAAGTCCAATGAGATCGTTAAGTGTATGAGGTCAAATAGAGGATAAATGATCCAAGGATTAAGTCCTAAACATTTTAATGTTGACATACAACCAGGAAAGAGGATGGAAAAAAAGTCACTGAGTCGTGAAGACTTCTAGCAGAGGGTAGTGTCTTACGAGTGTTTCAAGCAAGGAGTGATCAACTTTAAAAAAAAAAATGCTGTCAACAGATCAAAATATGAACTGAGACTCTAAAGGGTTTAGCTTGAGGAAGGGAAAAAAGGGAAGTGATTACCTGTTGTACAAAGATTAAACACTCATAAAATCTTGTTTATATTGTATTGACTATGATGTGAATCATTCATGATTTCCTCTAATTATCTTTTCTCTTTGTCCTTTTAGTATTCTTACAGACATTTAAATTGCTGTCAGCAACATTTTTATGCTTTACTCTCATAAAATCTGATTTAGAAAATCTAATCAATTAGATATTTTAGGCCTAATCATTGACCTTATAAATGTACTATGGTTTTGCAGAATGGTGAACCACAAATGACAAGCACATTCATTTAATTTACGAAAATTGTACTTATCTGTTGCCTTTCAGAAGCCATGTACTGGGTAAACTTAGGCACAGAGGCCTTCCTAATAGATGACATTGAATTTCTAATGGGAACTTCTGCAATAACAAATTCATCACATCCAAAGCCTACCTCTGCAATATTTCACTTTTTCATTGGCTACACTTTCCTAAGCTCAGTGATGCTCACAAAAGCCACAGGATATTATTTTGCCTGAATCAAGAGCTTTACATTTCCAAAGAAGAAAGAGAATGTCAAATCCCTGTTTAAATTTAATAATCTATATTCATCAATTTTTTTGTTCCAATGTGTACTTTTTCATACTGTTTCTCATTATAATTTTCCTAAAATATTCATTTTATTTCTGGTAACTGTATATCATGTAACAAAACTATTATTAGCAAAATCTAAATATATATATATATTAAGAAGGCATGCTCTGGGAACTATTTGAAGTCATCTTCTATTTCATGTCATCCTCTTTTTCAAGTCTGGTCTCTGTTATACAGCTATTTTTCTTCTTCACCTAATATAACATTTATGTGGAGGGAGATTTCTAATTTTACTTTGCTGGTGTATAAATGCGTCATTTCATACAACTAGCTGTTTTTCTTTGTTGTAACTTCTTTCTCTCTGTTTTAGCCTGAGGCTCTCCTCTTTATTTGATCAGTATAGTTTATATCATATTCTAGGCAGCACTTCTTCCCAGGAGAAAAACGGGATTTCAAATTGCTACTCATGATTCCTAAGGCAAACTGAAAGGGTGCCTCCTGAATTAATGTTTTCTTTACTGTTTTCATTGTTTATTGGTTTTATTTCTATTAGCTGGTGAATACATTTCTTTTCTACCTTTTAATATCATTCTTTCTCTATGACTGCCAATTATTGTTTTGGCTTGATTATTTATTGTTAACTGTATGAGTGGTTAGATGGAAAAATAATCAGTGTGAGGACTTGGTGGCAAAATTTGAATTAACTTTCCAATTAATAACTAAAAGGTAGTTGGGATGTATTGAGTTCAATTTTTTTTTATTGGCTTCTGAGATAAATGCTTCTTTTTAAAAAAAGAGAGTTGGATTCTGTTTTCTATCACTATTTACAGCTTACAGGGATTACACTTACTGTTAAAATATAGGATCTATTTTTATGAGTATTTCTGAACATAGCTGTCTGACAAAACAATGTATTAGCCAGACCTAAAATATTTTTTATGCATCATCATCACCAAATTTAAACAAAAATACGTACCATTGTAGAACATGGAGGAAATATTCAACTACTTCTGACAGGACTTAGTTTCCCTTATGAGTCAAAAGCAAAAGAAGCGTCCTGAAATGTACTCCCACTATAATAATCACTCACAGAAAGAAATTTTTTTAGAAAGTTCTCAACAAACTTGCATGAATCCTAAGAGAAAGAAAAGCAATATGGACACCCTGAGAGTCAGATGAGTCAGATGCGGTCAAGAGCAGAGACAAAAATGGGGGCCGGGATACAGCATTCTTTTCACAAGACATAAGCAAAGTCCATTGCATTCCTTGTTTTGGAAGATGGTAAATACATGTGGAATCATTTCCAAAATGAGTATGAAGCCCTAGATTCTTTTTCATGCTTGATCTATATTACAGAAGTCTATATTTAATCAGTGGTAGTCAACAAAAAAATGCTTTTATGTTATCTCATTATTTTACCTTTTGGTCACAAATCTACCATTAGATAAAAGAATGTCCAAAATTATCTACGTTTCTATTATGCATGAGTAATTATTCCTAGAATATTAACTAAGCCATTAAAGTTCAACCAAGGTCTATTTTTCAAAGCCATTGGTTGCCACCAAGGTATAAATATACCTCAATCTTGCCTTGAAATACTAAACTCGAGGAGCTAGGGTACTATCATATCATTATAACACATTTTGGATTTTAATGTAACTTATCTCAAGACCAAATACCACCCATCCACAGGTTAGAAGGCCAGATGGATACCCATTTCAAGAGAACCCATTTAACCCAACCACCTACATCAATTTAAAGTTTAATTTGGATGATGGACGAATTGGTCTCAACCTTTTATCTTTAATATACCGTAATTCATAACTACTTTGAGGATGTGAGTACATTTAGTCTTCCACAGTTACCTTAAAATGAAGTACATTGCTAGGGAAGTGCTATTGTTCCACTGACTGTAAATTAGAATGATAAAATTAATGTCAAATGTCATTTCAGTATATACTTTATTACCATGGTAACCCACAGGTGAGTTGGTAAAATTGCAAATTATATATTCTGCTATTTAAAGATGTCAATGAACTAAAATCATTTAATCAAGCTTCGCATCGCCTGTGCTATGTAATCAAGACGACCCGATTAAAGTCAAAATCAGAAAGCCACAAGCTCCCCTCTCCTTGTCTGGCAATTCTGCCATCAAGTTCAGCCTGGCTCATGATGCTATATTTTAGAAGCATGTTAATAGAGATTTGTTTTCTTGAGGGGATGGGGTCATGGTACAAAAGTTATTTAACTCACAAATGCAAGTCAGAGGAGGTCAATTTCCTCTTTTATCCCTCAAATGCACATACCATAAAAACCAGGGCATATCTGCTTCCCACAGAAAGAGACTGGGAGAGCCTTTCAACTTTTATCTCTGTTCTCTCTTTGCCACAGGCCTCTATTTCAGGCTACTCCATGGTCAGTTAGACCCAGATCAGAATTGACGCCTGTGGTTTGTTCCTTTCAGGTGGGGTATAGGTCACTGGGGTGGTCTCCAACTTCCTCCATCACCTACTCCTCTATCCTGATCCAGGGGCAACTTCCTGATATCATTCCCAGGAATTTCTTGGCACCTGTCAAAGAGTACATCCTTTAATTGCCCTAAATATCAGTCCATATACAATCAGGCACACAATATGTGCTCCACCACCGAATTCTTAAAGGATCCACACTTCTCCACACTGTCTTCAATGGCCACTTAAACCAGACCGGATTGTAACTTTCAGAGGGCATGGAGCAAGTAAAGTGAATTAACCTATTTGTCTTTCTTGAATTTAGCTGTTGTGGTGCATGGGCAGAGAAATGGAGAATTCCGTCTGGAAACACAGAAGCACAAGCCTAAGAATGACTACTTGCCTGCAAGATTTACATGAGTGATGCTTATTAATGTGATCTTAATAAGAAACAAATTGACATAAGGCCTCTCTCTTATCCCCAAGTAGCTTCACCAGCAGATGAAGAGAGCTCTTCAGTCACTCCTGAAATTCCTTGAAAAGCCACAGGCATTGTTACCCCGGCAACATTCTATAAGAACAAATCTTGACCCACATGAGAGATCAAGGCAGGGAATGTGGAATTTACAAAGCAGAATAAAGCCTATTTGAAAAAGGACAGTTTATGCTCAATTGTTAGACCCTTCATTTTTCACTCTGAACGATACTTAATTTCTAAATCCCAACTGACTTGCAGTACTATTTTCATACAGTTGCACTTCCTCCACCCACTCTCCTTGAGTATAGAGCTACAACCCGGCTTGGCAAGATTTCTGGTGTGGCAGGGAAACAGACCACCTGGCTCCCCAAGGTTTATGCACCAAGCATAGAAGAGCTGGAGCTGGTGATGACGGAACTCGAGGGATGAGACCTCTCTAAAGGACCCCAGGGCTGCAGCCTGGATGAAGAAACTTCTATGCACTGTGAACAAATAGGCCCAGAGGAGAGGGTCATACCTGGCCTGAAACTGCTACCTAGGACCTAGAGCACATCAAAAGATCACTGACATAAGGAGCAAGTCCTTCTAGAAGGACCCAGAAACCCCTTCCTCCCACTGCCCTGAGGTCACATCCATCACCCAGACGCTTTTTGGTGGAAAGTGAGAGGAAGAGCACAGAACTCCAGAAGCCTGAATTCTACCTGAGGCAAGCAGGAAAAGGCTGGGTTATCCAAAGAAACTTTGTCAGTCTTTGTATCAGCTCAGACAGAGTTCGTAGGACTAAGCTAAAATTTGTTTTTTGTTCCCAGACAGTATGTAGGGTCTCACAGAGAAGATCATATCAGTTATAGAAGAACAAAGGAGAATAAAGGTACGTTTTCCTGGGTAATCTGGGTCCATGTAATTTTGTGACCTTGCTCTGCATGTTTCTGTGTATACATATCACATACACACAAAATTACATAAATAAAAAGAAAGAGACAGGGAGAGTGACTGGAAATATACCAAACATAGAAGTGATTCTTTCTGGATAATAGGTTTATGGAAAAGTTTTTTTTTCCTTCCTGCTGATTCATTCATTTTTTCTAAATTTAGAATAATGAACTTACTTTTAATGGTATGTAATTCATCTGTAAAGAGAGTTATTTTTCAAAAACAATGAGAATTTGCTGCTTCTCAGGAGGTGTCCCTTTTTATATTCTAGACACCCACCCAGCCTTCCTCCTAGTGCACTCTGTAAAGCACCTAGGACGAAGGCTTAATTCCCCTGGTTTTCCGGGACCCCTAACCAGTGGCTGGCCACAGATGACCTTGAGTAGGAAAATAGAAGGCTTAAAACCAGTGCTAAGTCAGTTCTTACAAGGAGCAGGTCCTTCCAGAAGGACCCAGAGACCCCTTCCTCCAACTGGAGACACACGGCAATAGCATATATATTCATTTATCTTGCCAAAGATTATTATTTTCAAAATGATCACATTCTGACTAGGTCCAGATTCCTACTTGGCACTACTTGGCCATGCATCTTCTAGAAATTCTCTTTTCTAAAAGATGTGTCTAGAGAGAGATGACCGCATTCTGAGTGTTCTCAAAAGATTCCACCAGACACCACAGACCTGAATGCAAATAGTCTTAAACAAGCTATACCACTGTTAGTGTGATCTCAGAGCTCAAAAGTGAAACCAACCAAGACCATTTTTCACTGTTTCTGCCTCAATGCGTAGCCTTGTGCTCTGCCAGGCTCTCACACTTTCCCACACACAGTCTTCAAGTCCGACCAGCTGAGAGATTAAAGATGCGGTGTTTCTAACACCCACAACTACATGGGCATGATATAATCAAGATTGTTATAGTGTGTGTAAACAGGTTTCATCCCAACAGAGAGGGCTAGGCAGAGCATTCAGAAAATATCATGTTTTTTTCTTATACTATAGTCTTACTTTTACTGTTCTGTAAAAAATGCTACAACTCAACAGATTCCAGAAAATATATATCTAAGACCAAATTTAAACCAAGTGCTATCAATCCCTGAACCAACAAACACTCTGAAAGATAACACGCAACACTCATTTCAAGTAATTAAGCATATTGGAACCTGTCTTGATTCTAGCAGTGGAGAATCCAAAGCTCTTATCTGACAGGTTAATGAGGATTTGAAATGAATAGTATTACTAATGGGAGTCTTTGGAAATTAGTCATCTCATATTATTATTAACAACTGCAAAAGCTAAACTTCCAGAGATTAGATTACATGGCATAATTTTGAAATGTGAACGAGCCAATATTAAAGTGACAGAAGGCTATTTCCAAGTGGGATTAATAAAACATAAAGCATAGAATAAAAATTAATCATGGGTAAGGCAATTAAGATGTTTCTTCACTTAAATCTCTATGTTTAACAATGCAATATTTTGTTTGATAAGTCATTTGTGCTACTGTTTTTGCTGCCTACCTTAAGCTCTACAAGAGAAAAGAAATAAATGAATGCTGGAATAATATTTTGATATTATGAAAATTGATATATAAAATAGCACAATTCTATTTACCCAGGAACTTTTACTCCAACATAGGGCATCACATATTATTCCCAATTCTTTAATTGGCTCCTTTTCAGGAAATTCCTAAGTGTGTCTGATTGAGAATACCATTCTAGAAGTTTTCAAAGTAGGGCATCTTTACAGCCACCACTCCTATCCCTCAAGTCCATGGTGGGTGAGTCCAGTAATGATGGACTAATAGCCAAATATATCATTAATGCCTCACACAGTTTTGAGATTTGCTGTCTCTCCTGGCAGGGAACCAGGAAGCAGATTTTACTAAATAGGCATTGTCAATCATTCAGGAACACTGAATGAGCACCTAGTATATATCTGGCAATGTGCTGGATACTAGAGATACAGTTGCAAGCAAAACAGACACAGACCCCGAGCTCATGAAGCTAAATTTCTAATGATGAAAACAGACATTAACCAAGCAACAGAATGAATTTCAATGAAGTGATAATAGGCCAAAAGTTGTGAAAGATAATGTTTAAGCAGTGGTCAAGTTCAGGCCATGTTTTGTCATTTTCTTAAGATTGGTGTGAAGCCATTTAAGGGCTGTGTGTGTTTGTGTGTGTGTGTGTGTGTGTGTGTGTGTGTGTGTGTGTGTGCGCTGGGGAGGTGTGTGTAACATGACAGGTGTCCATATGAAAGAAATCCCTGCTGCCTGCCATGTGAGCGGTCTGGAAGCAAGCAAGGGGGTAGTTATGGAAAGACCATTTAAAAGGTTACAGCAGTAGTTCCAGCAGAAGGACTTGGATCTTGGTATCTTAGACTACAGAAGAGGTGATAATGATCGAAAAAAGTAGACAGATTAAGAAGATCTGAACAAGGTCAACAAACAGGACATTAAAATGAATTGAATATGCAGGAATTCAATCTTTTATATTCACTCTGTAAAACAATTTCCAGAACTGCCTTGTAAGGTTGATAAGATTAACTCTACTCCTTTGTGTTAACTTCTTAAACTTCCTCCCCTCTTCTGCTAATAACTGTCTCAACAGTGTTAAACTTCTTTGGGAGATCTCAAAACCATATACAAAGTCAAGACAGCAAATTATATAATATGATTTTTCTCACCCCCTTTACTTCTCCTTCTTTTATGAACTGCTCCCACATACCAAAGATTTACTGACCTCATTCCTTGATCAGTGATGTCACATATAATGCTTTCTTGTCTTTTGAAAATTTATAAGCTAGTCAAATTTCTTCAGGGATTAGAATGATCGTTTTTGAAACAATGAATACACTTCCTACTGAATAGAGAGTATGGCAGCTATTCTCAGGTCACCAGATGCAGCCAAATGACGATGTGGATGTCCATCCATCTTCCTGGTCCAAGCTGACACATTATGTGTGCCAGATTTAGTGAGGTGGAGCATTGCAGGGGTTTAGGGCAGGGGTCTCCAACTCCTGGGTTGTGGGCTTGGACAGGTACTGCTCTTTGGCCTGTTAGGAACTGGGCCACGCAGCAGGAGATGAGCATCTAACCAGCAAGCGTTACCACTTGAGCTCTGCCTCCTGTCAGATCAGCAACGACATTAGATTCTCACAGGAGTACAAACCCTATAGCGAACTGCACATATGAGGGATTTAGGTTGTACACTCCTTATGAGAATATAATGCTTGATGATCTGAGGTGGAACAGTTTCATCCCAAAACCATACCCCCAACCACCTGTGGGAAAATTGTCTTCTGCAAACCAATTTCTGGTGCCAAAAATATTGCAGACCACTGTTTTCAGAAGGTATGGTAACACTGCACAGTAGTTATCTACTTACTACTACACATACTAGCTGCATGATCTTGGGTAAATTACACAATCAGTATCATGTACCTGATAGATTGTTATGAGGATTAAATGAATAAATTCATGTGCCATACTTACCATAGTGCCTGGCACAGAAGTACTCAATAAATACTGGCTATTATCATCATCGTCATCAATCATCTCTCCAACCAAATTCTACATTTATTAAGGTCAGAGGTTGTGTTTTATACTTCATTACATCCTCAGAACTTGCCATGTAACCTCTCTTCATAGTAATAATAGGGTTTGGAAGGGTGGTTGTTAATTTTGCTGAGCACTTTTAGCCCTTCTCTTAAACTAGACAGTATCTTTCTTTCTATGGGTCATTCAAGAGGAAATTTTCTATTTATGGCACCACTCATTTTGTCCATTTAAGGAAATGTTTGTCCATTTAAGGAAATGTTGCTGAGTATTTTGTTATATATAAAATATAAATGATTAATTTCTTTATATTACTTGTATTTCTTTATATTACTCAAAAAATACATTTATATTACTCAAAAAATACATGTATAGAATAAATTCACCTTTGTTAAGTATATACAATAGCAGGTAGAAATTAAACAAACTGGGGTTAGAGACAGCACTCAGGGGAGAATTATTTGTAATGTTAAGTAATAAGTATCTATGGAGACCAGGTGCCCAGAGTACAAAGAAGACAGGTGGAGAGAGCCCAGAGCAGGAATAAGGGCCCTCACCCTGGACAGAAGGCTCAACAAATGAAACAGTCTAGTCTTCAGGTCATCATTTCACTCTTCACAGCCACAACCAAGTGAGGAGACTAAGATAACACCAAGTCACCCCTCCTTTATAGAACACTTCAGCTCCCATGGACCATCTGCCTGTTTGCTTATAAGCCCTGTTTCAGTTCTCTATTACTACACAGCAAACCACTCCAATACTCAATGTCTTTAAAATGACAATTTATTATTATCTCATGTAGTTCCTGACTTGGCCAGGCTCAGCTGCGCATTTTTCTCGTCTTGTTCTCTCAAGCAGTTACAATCAGATGGTAGATGGGGCTGGGGTCACCTGAATTCTTGACTTGGGCTAGCTAACTAAGACGGCTTCCTCTCTCACATGTCCAGTGCCTCGGACGGCTGGCACAGCAGGGCAGTATTCAGACACCTCTGTTTCCATGCAGCCTCTCCACATGGCTAGCTTAGACATCCCCAGGAGGTACAGTCTCAGGAAAGCCTGATCTTTTTTTTTTTTTTCTTCTTTTTTAAGATAGAGTCTCGCTCTGGCACCCAGGCTAGAGTGCAGTGGTGTAATCTTGGCTCACCGTAGCCTCTGCCTCCTGGGTTCAAGCAATTCTCCTCCCTCAGACTCTCGAGTAGCTGGGACCACAGGCATGCGTCACCATACCTGGCTAGCAGGCTGATTTCTTACATGGTGGTTGGCTCCCCCCAGAGAAAGCATCCCAAGAGACCCGCCCGGGGAAAATCTACAAGGTTTCTTAATGCACTTTAAGAGTCCGGCAGCAGCACTTATGCCTCATTCTATCAGCCAACCAGGGTTCAAGGTGCAGGAACTACACAAGGGCTCAATTTCCAGTTATGCTTCACTGGGGAGGCAGCTATCGTTGGAGAGTAGCTACCACAGCCCCAGAGCTTCTCAGGCAAGTCCTGGCTCATGTGTATGGGGAAGCCGGGGAAGGACATCTCATCTTTTGCCAACAGTTTCCTGCGGATTTCAGATGGGAAAGGGGACAAATCAAAAACACTTTTTGTAAAAGCCTCTGCCTTTGTTCAGCCCTCAAAATCTCTGGACAAAATTGCCCATCAAGGAAAGAATTTAGGACATTTATATTAAGATTTGGAAATTCACAACCAAAACAAGCCATTCGAAGGACAGAGAAGTTATTAAGCAAAAATGACAAGAAGTTAAAAAAAAAAAACCATCACTTCACCTGCTTCCCCTGGTCTGAGATGGAGTTTGGACACCAGCATGTTCATTTCTGTCTAAATGTTTTCCCTGAAGGAAATGTTTAGGTGGCAAATATTGTGCAGAAATATATTATCTATTTCCCGAATGATGAAATCAGAAATAAACCTAATGCCTGCTGATTTCGTCCTGCCAAAAGCTTTATTAAACTATTTGTAAAAGAAGTCTCACGAAAAAGGAAAAAGAGGGTCCTTCCTCTCTTTTAATTCTAGACTCCTCCTCATTTCTCATAGGAATAAACGAAGAGCCATGGAATTTCATGAACATGATCAAGGGTCTACAAACCAGTGCCTGAATGAGATGTGAGTTCTAAGTCATGTTGCCAAGCCAGATGTTTTCTTTTTCAGAAATGATTTTGCATCTCTTATCTTTCTCTCCCATTCATAAGTGGGATAATTAAAATGGATTGAGCATCCACTGGACATAAAGTAATATATTCAGTGCTCTTTCCAAAAATCTCTTATCTTCATTTTCCCATAAAGCAGAGGCTAGATATACACGGTCGCTTTCACCAGTATTTATCTATGAACCACAGGCAGGTGTTAAAAGGTAGTTAGGAAAGTCACAAATGTGTTTAGTATAGACTGCTCACAGGTTTCTTCAGTGTCCTATACACATGGCCCTCATGTGTCATTTCTGCACACAGTGACAGAATATTTCTGAGAACCGTTTAGAACATATAAAATGTGCATCTGTTGCTTCATATTACCTCGTTCTGCCCAGTCCTATTTTATCCTTGGAGAAACTTCCACTTTTTTGGAAATATCTCTGATTCCTCCAGCTCAGGGATAAGCATATGATCCAGTAAAATCATTTGAACCTTTGGATCTAAGGCCTCTGTGCCACTAGACTTTTCAGTTGTGTGAGTCAGTAAGACCCTCTCCCCGCTTCTTCATAGGCTACTTGGGGTTGGGTTTCTGCAGTTGTAGCTATAAAGTCCTAACTAATACACAATTGTTTTAGGTCAAACCAAACAAAAGCATTCCAGCTATACAATAGCACGATCATTGAACACCTAGAAGGATGCATCATTTTGGTAGCTAGAAGGCTGAGTTTGGCAAAGCCTTACAGTCAACAGAGCTATTAGAGTATTTCAGCCACCATGTGGGTAAACTGGTTTGGGCATTTTGGGGTCTCTTTCTCCTGCCTACATATGCAATGCATCAGTTAGGGACCCAATAAGTATATTTCATCAAATGCTAACTTACAGAGAGGTGAGCAGGATTCACAAGGTCTGGGCACCCAGAGTTAAGCAACAATGAGAAGGCCTTACCAACCTGTATTATAATTCTCAGAGACAGCCCAAACCCTGGTGGGGCCCCTCAAAAGAAGCTGCCATTATGGAGGGATGCATGTCAGAGACATAGCCCTAAGTCAGGGAAGCACCAAGGAAGACGTGACCCAACCTCTCTCCTGCCTTCTGATCTCCTGCCTGTGTCTGCCATTGGCCAAATCCAATCGGAAGCCAGCGGGCAGGTAGTCTAGTGATGCAGACCTCAAACAGTCAGTTCCCTTGAATATCCAGCAGTACAGAAAAATAATCAGCAAGCAAAACCAAGAATAAACAGTACACCGACCCACCCCCTGGTTTGGTAAAAATTATATAACACCGTTAAAGAACCACTGGGATAAAATGTTGGAGGAGCACACTGGTTTTGACCCTGCATGCCTTGGTGGCAGAATGTTCACTGTTCAGAATTTCCTTCCTGCCCTTGTGCATATATGAATCTGCACCATCTCTTCAGGGGTGATTTTAAACTTAAAGTATATCATTTTCTGTTTTAACATTATCACATAAACCTTTTTCGCTCTGTATTTTCTCACTCGTTCCCTAGATAGCCTTATATATTGAGCACACAGAAGAAAATAGAAAAGGAGCATGGAAGCTCCAAAGCAAGGGTCAGGAATGACAAAGAACCCTAATTGTTTGATGTTCCTCACATTCTTTAAAGAACAAATGCACCCAAGTGTCTGGTCTTTAACAAGATGAATGCACGCGCTAGGATGTTTTGCTTTGTTTTCATGCATTCTCAACGTAAATTTTCAGGCAGACATTTCTCCTTAATACATACAGTATATAGGAAATTGTCTTTGGCTATAAAAATGCATTAACAGCTCCAAAGGAGCAATTACACCATGTACTGTAAATGCACATTAAGACAATACAGCACACTTATCTAAACCTCAGTGAATTCAGAGCTATGGTAGCACAAGTCCAAAGGTGACTCAGATTAGTTCCAGATATAAGACCCCAGGGGGAGAGGGCTTTCCTCTGCTGTGCAGTTACAATGATACAGGTATAAAGCAAGGACCTGATCCCATTTTGTTGCTTTTAAAGAAGCTTCAGCATCTAGGATGAGGTGGTATGCACAAAGGAGTGCTTATGCCAGTACATTCCCATGGTGAATTTCTGCAAGCCCTCTGACTCAGGATAGCCCTTCGCATTCGGAAATCATTGTGTCTCATGCAGACAGCGAGTCAATTACTGAGGCTATACGCCTGGTTTTAGAGTAGACTTTATTTATTACCCTTGTTATGGCTGGGATATAGAGGACCCTAACCATAATGTGTGAAATCAGATTCTTCTACTGTTGCATTACAAATCTCATTGGATGCAGTGAATTTGCTGTATTCAGGTCTATTCTGAATTAACAGGAAGAAAAATATGGATTTTTTTTATCCATATAAACAATGAAGACTTGTTAGAGACTTGTTTCTGATGTTTATGGATTTCTCTTTAGTGCATACAGCCTATAGAAAATTGTTTTTAAGCAATAAACAATAGTTGTATTTGGGGACACAGAGGTACTGCTGCCGTATTGCATGCAGCTTGTGGATAAATTTCTCTGGCCTATTTTTTTTTCTTATGCAGACATAAAAATACAAAGACAAACAGTAAATTTTCCTCCCTCTACTGCAACCTTTTCCTCTTCCACTTTATTTTCCACTACATTTCTCGTTTGATATTACCTTTTTAAATTGCTAAATATAAATATTCCACAATGAATGTCTGTAATTAGGTTGTCTGCTTCCCTTCAAAGACTTGTTAGAAAGAGAAAGCGCTTTAATCTAAAGCAAACTAACAGAGCTAGAAGTTAATTAGAAATTAACCATATATCCTGGGTAAATTATTTATGTTAAGCCATGTGTTACTGTAAAAATAATATACATTTACACTGACTATTGTAAACATAAAATAATTAACAATAAAAGGGAAGATATTATCCTTTAATAGAATCCTTTTGCCAAGACCAATTTAATTTTCTCTCTCATAATACTGAATGATAACTTGAGGTCTCCGCTTCATAAATGAAGCTCAAAGGTTCTTTTATAGTCGTTCTTCAATTCCTCTCTTTTCTCTTTTTCTTCTCTCCATCTCCGTATCCCTTTCTCCCTCTTCTTCAGGAAGACTTGTTTTCTGTTTTATGAGACCTCTTATCATACTTTTTCCTTCTCTTTTCATTTTTCTTCTTTGTCATGTTCTATTATTCCTTCTTCTTCCAATTGTTTTCTTTTTTCATTAAAAACTGAATAGATATCTGAAATCTCACTACGCATGCTCCTCTTTCTCTTCTCACTGTATTTTCTGTTCTTTCTCTCTCCTCCTTTTTTCTCTTCTCTTTCTTTGGTATCCAGCCTTCTTATAAAATGTTTATTGTTTGAGCTGCTCAAGAAAAATGTCCTAAGGTGCAAACATAAAATACAGTATATTTTAATTCTTTTTTTTTTTCTTCCTTGTTCTATTAGCGAGGGCATAAAGGTCAATCAAAATGGGCGAACCCTGAAATGTGCTGTGAACCCACTTAGAGGCCTTTGGATTCACCTCAAATGCTAAAATATGTTTGGTTTCTGGGGTGTGCACAAATATGTAACAGAATTTCACAACATCCCTTTTGGGAATAGGGCATTTGTATTCATATGCTTCTATATGCATAATCAGTATTAAATACAACCTAACGAAGAGTCTTTGTGTCTAAAATGCAGTTACCTGAGGACTCTCCTTACAAAACATTCATTGAATTTTTTTCCCATTCATGTCTGGCAGCAACAAATACTGTGCAGCTTTTACATGGTTAGTGTAGGTGTTGTTAATGTACTTTCCACATCCATTTAAATGCAAATCTTCATGCAAATAATTTGGAGAAGGAAAAAAAAGAGAATATGTTTAGCTGAAGACAAAGCTAGAGGGATAATAGAAAGCATGAATACAGTGTCAGCGGAGGGCTGCACAATAAAAACCTCCCCTTCACGAAAATGAAAACACATTAGCAACAGCACCGAGGATTTCTCAATAGGTTCTTACGGTATTGTTGTATGTAAACATGATTCCCAGCAGCTGAAACAAAATGAATGAATTTGGGAGAAATTTACACATGTCTCTAGGAGAAGTAAGAGGTCAAACTGGTTGTACAGAACAGACACTTGATCAAGCCCCAAAATACCAACCGTGGGCAAATATTTCATGCTTCCTTATGAAATCCAAAATTTAAAAACTAACAGTTAATTGTCCCAATGACTCAATTGTTAAATAGTACTGTAGGGAGAGCGTTTCAATAAAAAAATGGAAGAAATGAACTGAGACTGAATAAATATCACCATACTTGAGAACAGCAACTTGAGGCTGAATCTGGCTCTGAGGAGGGCTGGATTGTGATCCTAGGGAAATTTCCAATTTGCACTATTTGCAGAGAAAACATTACATCAACAAAGGTTAAGTGTTGGAATTAAGAAAAGCAGAACGTCCTAGAGTTTCCCAGTTATTTCTATTTTAGGTACCTCTCCCAGTTTCCCTTGGATGCAACCAAAAAAGCTGACAAGAAATGAAGGAAGTTGCAAAATAATAAGGCCAAAGGGCTGGTAATGATATATAAAGAGAAAAAAAATGATCTGCTAGTATCAAATATTTCCAAATGGATAAACTGTGACACGGGTTGTTATATTTGAAAAAAAAAAAAAAAAAAGCTTCAGTTTTCTGGTAGGTTTCATGATTTGCGGTTGCTCCGTTTGACAGCACCAACAGAGCCATGGAACTCAGAAGATTTAATTTGGACACATTTTGGAAGGATTTCAATAGATTTCAGGCAGTATTATATGCTCTTTAACTTGGAGTGATTTCACATTTCTTGGAGAGTGCAACTGGCTAGAACGATCATTTTATTCCCTTGGCTGCCTATAGTCCAACAACTCTCCCACCCAACCCCCACCATTGCCTTGCCAAGAGGAAAAAAAGAGTAAAAGAAAATAAAACCTTTGCAAAAATTAACTCAGTGAACTATGTTTATTTTCCCCACAATGAAAATGTTTTCTTATTTAAATAAACATTTCTCTTCGACACCAGTTCTCCCATTCTTCTATTTATTTTTCTTTGAGATAGCATTAGGAATCTTAAGACTATTTGTCAGCTTCTCCTACTCATCCAGTTCAAACATTTCATATCTGCATGCTTTCTGCCACTGATTTCAAACCCTTAGATTATAACCAGAGTTGGATAAATTCTGCAAAAGCTTTGACTCTGTGTCTGGACATCCGGTGGTGTTAGAAACTGAAAAAGTACAAAATTTTTTCCCCTAAATAGCAGAAAGAGTTAAAGAATAAGTAGAGAAATGAAGACAATTTGGACTTTGAACAGAATCCCTAGTTTCCAACCATTAAATTGTCCATTGGAATTAATAAATACATGGCCTGCAGTTTATTTATATTGATGTACATATTTGTTATTAGCTTATATTTTAGCTATAAATATATTTATCATTTTTAATATTTGTTTATTAAATATTGTTTAAATTATCAAATATATTTGTTAATAAATATAGATGTATTTCTATTTCTATTTATATATTCTCTTTTCCATAAGGACTAGGGCAGGAGGAAGAGGAAGATCTGTGCATCAGGATAAACTAGATAATGCCATGACAAAAATGCTCAAAACTCTCACTGATGTAATCCAACGAAAATTTATTCTTGCTTAGTCAATATCCCCTGGGAGTCCAGGAGAGTTTTCAGGGCAACTGATCTCCATTCGGTGACTCTAGTCATCCAGGCTCATGAGGGGTCCACTTTCTTGTAACTGCACCATCCTGGGGCTGGTGGCCTCTCTGTTGCCACAGTGGGAGAAGAGGGCTGCAACTGCAGTTAAATACTTGGGCTTGGTAGTTACACATCATTTTTTCTCGTAGCCCATTGGCCAAAACTAGTCACATGGCAGTGAGAGCAATACGCATCCTGCCCATATTCTCAGAGGGTCTAGAGAAGTAGATATGAGTAAGGAAGTCTCCAGCACAGAATAATATAGTGGTATTCAATGTGACTATTCTCCTTAAAAAAATCTATAGCATATTTAGTACTTTGCCTATCATATTCAACATTCATTTTTGGAGTCTCTTTGTAGGCTTATCTATTTCACTCTTGATGGCTTGGGAGATCTTTGAGATTAGAAAACACATTTTGCTCCCTTTTTAATACACCACTGACCTTGCATATAGTGGGTACTCTATAAATATTAATCTAACTAAATGAAACTATTCTTCCTAAGATAATCATGAAGGTTTCTCTATCTTTTCTTGGTATAAATATCAGCTCATGATCCTTGGAAAATTATTCAATGCCTGGATACACAGAAGTTATTGGTAAGTGCAGAATTCAGTGGGCCAGCTGGACTACATCAGTAAATAGTACTGAGCATATTTTCTTGTTCTGCCAGAAAAAAAAAAAAAGTCAGTTTCACAAAAGAGATGCTATGGGATGCTATGAAAATAACACTGGACTACAGTCTGGAAAATTGAGTTCTTCCAGCTCTGGCCTTCACTCACCATGGGACCTGTGTATTCACATAAACTCATCCGGCCGCAGTTTCTTTAGACATAAAGGGATGGAGTTGAAGCTCTGAAGTCCTTTCCAGCTCACAAATGCAATACTACATGAATTGAGCAACTTAAAGGAATTTTTAGATTTTTTTTTTTTCAAAAATTTTCCAGTGTTTGCTAATGAGATCTGGAGGAAGGAAATTTGGGGCAAAGTAATCTTTAGCATCTTCTTACCTCTCCTTGCTGAGCCCCTTTATTATTTCCATGCTCTGCTCACTGTGGCCCTTAGTCATCCAGCATCCCCTTCCCCTCCCCCTCATTAGTGTTTAGTTGAAATTTCACTATCCTGAATTCACATCAAAGCTTATTTATTTTTTCTATTTTCCTTTGATAGAGCAATCAGCTAAGTTCTAAATAATAAATGTCAGCTAAACATTTGTAACTCCCCAGTGTATACAGACTTGATGGGAACAGTTCCCTGCATCCTCTTGTGGAAGCTGAAGGCACCAGATCCTATCTCCCCACAAACAGTGGCAGCCAGCTTATGGGAATATGACCCAGAGTTGGCCAATAAGAGGCTTTTGTACAGGGCTTTGAATCCTACCCTTGTAATGCCAAAGCACAAGGACTGCTTGGATTCACCTACAGCAGAAGATGGACAGGAAGAAATATCCTCATTAATTGAGGAGGCTGCAGATGGAGAGGTTGTCCCTGCAGAGGCAGAGGTCCTGTCCTACAGTACTGGTGGTAGTGACATTCTGGTCAGGCTGCTTCTGCTAAAACATCATTGCACTACTCCCTCATTGTGGACTCTCCTGGCTTCTGTCCATCTTCCCAATTGTAGTCCTTCAACCTCCTAGCAATTCTGAAGCTCCCAAGAGCTTTGCAAAATTTCACCTATTTGCCTAACAACACTGGAGATCATTTCTGTCCCTCACAACTAAAAGATTCCTAACAAACTTAGAGGTTGTGGCTGATAATGAGAGAGTTTGCTACTCTAACCAGAATATATTTCTTTTTAACACAGGTTGCCTGGTTTGACCATTAACCTGCCTAAAGCATGTTATTGTTTCTATAGTGTCAACAAGTATACTATCCCAGCCAGCCATGGTGGCTCACACCTGTAATCCCAGCACTTTGGGAGGCCGAGGCAGGTGAATCATGAGGTTAGTTCAGGATCAGCTTGGCCAACACGGTGAAACCCCGCCTCTACTAAAAATACAAAAATTAGCTGGGCATGATGGTGCCTTCCTGTAATCCCAGCTAGTCGGGCAGCTAAGGCAGGAGAACTGGTTGAACCGGGACCCAGGAGGCAGAGTTTGCAGTGATCGGAGATTGTGCCTCTGCACTCCAGCCTGGGCTACAGAGACTGACTCCACCTCAAAAAGAAAAAAACAACAAAAAACTATCACATTTGATCCTCTTATTAATCCCAAGATATAAGGGCACAAGATATAAAAATATAAATATTTCCAGCTGGGCACAGTAGCTCACATCTGTAACTCCATATTTCCAGTTAGGCATGGCAGCTCACATCTGTAATCTCAACACTTTGGGAGGCCGAAGCAGGAGGATCACTTGAGGCCAGGAGTTTTAGACTAGCCTGGACACATGGCAAGATCTTACCTCTACAAAAAATTTAAAAATTAACCAGGCATGATGGCATGTGCCTGTAGTCCTAGCTACTTGGGAGGCTCAAGAAAGTGGATCACTTGAGCCTAGGAGTTTGAGATTACAGTGAGGTAATATTGCACCATTGTACTCCAGCCTGGGCAAAAGAGTGAGACCCCTATCATAAAGATGATAGCCAGGAAAAAAATGGTATGTAGGCCACATCCCTGGGGTGGGGCCAGCAGTAAAAATGGAAGAGAGACAGAGTGGGGGGCAGCCTAAGTGTGACCCTTTAACAAGACTGAAAGGATTCTATCATCCAGACTATCCAAAGAGATTCACTTTATCAATCAATGCTTTTTATTGCAGGCAACAGAATCTATTACTGATAATATAAAGAGAAAGGGAATTATTATAGAATGTAACTGAGCTCACAAAGTCATTGGGTGATCTGAAAGAACAAGATCTAAACAGAAATTTCAGGAACAATTTCCTTAACTCCTCTAGAGAAGTCTGCTACATTAAAAGACTTGGTTCAGCACAGGCCTCTAATTACAAAGTGCTGAACCAAGGAGCTGCCTCTGCAGCCATCAGCCTCAGAACTACACTGCCTCTGACCTACACTGGCCAGAAGGTTAGATCTCTACGCATATAGCCACGGCCACTTGCTCTTTTCCTCCTTCCAAAGCTCATGTGGATGTGTCCACTTGAAGAATGAAGGTCAGAGGTACCTCTAACTACAAAGGAATCTGTGAGATCCAGTTTCCAGTTTTCCAAGCTAGCATGTCTAGGAGGACCTGCCAGAAAGAAGAGGTCCTAAGCAGGACGATCTGCAGGATCTGCCACATTGACCCTCTGCTACTCATGCATGTCGTCTCTAAACTGAAGGCAAGGATACAAGAGTGTTTGCTTGTTATAAAGTAATATGCTTGTTCTTGGGAAATTACAATCCAGATTTCATCTTAAACACGTAAATCAGGCTCCCACTGGAACTCCCTTCCTCTTCAGGGAAAGACCATCAGGAAAACTGGCAAGAAAACTTGTCTCTGAGTAAAAACACAAAGGCTTGCCCAGGAACTGCCCTCTCCTCAATTTTCTGGAGATGTTGATTGGCATGAAGAGAAGAACAGAATTATTTCTCAAGCTCATAAAACAAAAGCTCTGTAAAATATCCAGGCATAGCTAAAGTCTTGATCTCAGAGGCTGGACATTTAGTTAGGGATTCTGAGAGTTTAGTAACAAACCATCTGATTGGCAAGATTCCTTTTAGGCCACTTAAAATGTGCATGAACTATCTCAGGAAAGCAAACGAGAGGAAAGCTTCAGGTCAGGAGCAATAACACCATCATAGAAAGACGCAGAGCTTAAGTGTTTTGTTTTTAATCTAGACCCAGGTTTTGCCTGTCTGTCTGTTAGAAATGAAGTCTTGCTCTGTTAGAGTGCAATGACATGATGGTAGCTTATTGCAGACTCGAACTTCTGGGCTCAAGCAATCCTCTTGCCTCAGCTTTCTAAGTAGCTAGGGCTACAGGTGCGTGCCACCACACCCAGCTAATTTTTTTTTTATTTTTTGTAGAAATGGGGTCTGACTATGTTGCCTAGCCTGATCTTAAACTCCTGGGCTCAAGCAATCCTCCTACCTCAGGCACCCAAAGTGTTGGGATTACAGAGGTGAGCCACTGAGCCCAGCTTGGACTCAGGTACTTGGCTTCTACTCTGACTAAGGTTATCTTCAAGGTACAAAACAGTCACAGCACTGTACATATACAAAGTTAACTGGTCCCAGTTCCCTTGCTCCCGTTTTTCTATGATTAACAAGACGTTAGTAATAAATTAAGGGCTTTCCCACACGAAGCTCAAAGACCTATTTGCTTGCTTGTTTTAGTTCCATCATCAAAGACCTTCAGCAGAGATGCAAAGCCAACTATTAATTCTCATGAAAATTCATAACAACATTGGATATTGTTATCTCTAAGGAAAGAAGTACATGTGACTCTGAAGGTTGCCCTGCCCTTTTGAATACACTTGACCTTCTGTTAATCATCCTTGTTAGTCATTAAACCAGAGTTATCATAAAATAATGTGTTTGTTAATTGGAAATTAGAATCCCAAAGCAAAGCTGACTTCATCTCTAAAATCATGAGGATCTGGATATAAATCAAGCCTCCACTGGAAGCAGCATGGTATGTAACCATGAAATTCAAAATGACATTGCCATCCTAGAAAAACCTTTGGCCTACTTTCTATTAGGAGTGATCGGAAGAGAGCTCATTTCCCATTTGAAAGAGTGAGTTCTTCTGTTGACAGGAATTTTCTAGGAACACAACCACAACATGGAAATGAGAGAAGTCTATTGCACATTGCAGTAGTCTCTTTCTGGAAACTGTTCCATGTAAAACTTCAAGGAACATGCGCCAAACAGTTGGCATGGTTGGGTTCCCAAAGGGCTGTAAAGGCCTCCTTTGTATTTTCTCTGCTTTTAACCTCAGTGTGACTACTCTGTTTGGAAAAGGCACCAGGACTTTGACATGGGCTAAGACTGAAGCCCATCAAGCCCCAAAAGCAGTATGCCATTACGATTGTACCTTCTGAGGCTGTGCTCGTCTTTTCTCCACTGCAAGAACAATGAGATGACTCTCTTTCTGGCCACCAGGAGCTCTCTGAGTTTCACTTCTGCTATGACTCCTTCCACCAGAGCTGACAAAGGCAGCAGAGATGAAGCAGCAGGTAGCTCCCTTTGCAGGTCTGGCACTGCCCTAAATGAATCTGAGAAAGCCTCTGGTTAAGGTCAGCTTGGCCTCCCTATCAAAATCTCTCCTTTGTGTTTTCACCGTTTTGCCTCTTTGTCTTGACTCTTCCGTTTCTGTGGATCTCCAGGTTGCTGACCACCTGCTCAGGCTTTGTAGCCACCTGCATTACTATCCCTTTGACATCTACTTCCTCCTAACACCAAACTGCTAGACTCTTTCCAGAAACCTTTGTTCTGAGCCCTGCTGTCAATTTACACTCTTATCTGCTCACCTGTCCCCAGGCCCTCCAGTTCTGCTTTGAATATCAGCCTTCTTCCCCATGTTTCTACCCCACACCCAAGGATTGCACCACCATGCCAAGCCTCCATCCCCTGCCAGGCCAGCGAGCCCTGGCCTTGCTCTCTCAGTGTGAATTAAAATCTCCATCTGCCTTCAATATTTCTCTTAATGGCTCTTTTCCAGCTTAACCCCTACATTTTTCACTGATTTAAGGATATGATCACACCTTACAAAGAGTTTATGCTATTCTGAACGGAACACCTGGTGAGGAATGTGAATACAATCAAATATAGCTACGAGCCGGATGCTCACCACATCCACACCTGCTGTTAGCTTTTGATAGGTAAGATGCATTCCTAAGGATACTGTGCTTTAAAGATTTAGCTATTCAAGGAAATAATGACTTCTGTTTGCTTTTTCTGCATTCCAAAGTCATATCATTACTGCCAAAAAAAAAAAAAAAAAAAAAAAAAAAACCTTTTCTGATGTCCAGGCATAAGACTAGAAACTACTACATTCTCCTTTCATGCCTCCTGGACTCACCGAACTGCAAAGGCAACTGGGAAGTGTAAGGTGTCTAGGCAGTCATTGCACAGCTTCCGTTACTAAGAAGGAAATAGAACAGTAGTCTGGCAGACAGCTAGCAGTCTCCACAGCTTGTTCACTAGTTAATACCAAACATGTCAGTAATTCCGATTTCCCTATATGCCCTTCACAGACTTACAAACCAGAAATCTCCTTATGGAAATCACCTTACTTCTCGTGCAAATGGGATTTTAAAATTTTTTCTATCAGTGATTTTTTTCTTTTTTCACTGTATTTACTAATGGAATTTGCAGATTCTACATGGCCCATATTTTCTGCTCCATTGAAAAATGGCTTTTGAGACCAGTATAATTTAAGGTTGGCCAAGAGGCAGTAAGATTTTTTTTAAAGCCTTCCATTCCATTTTTATACCTAAGAAGGCAGCTTACAAAATGGCAATGCAAACTTATTGTAAGCAATGATGATTGCATCCAGCATCTGAAGCTCTGCTGAGTCTCAGCATCCTAGACTTCAAAGTTCAACGTTTGCATATGGACTTCAGCCTGTTTTATCTCTGACTCCAGAAATAAAGTCTTTCAAAAGAATTTTGAGAATGGGGAAGGCTTTTTTGTCTATCTCAGACCAGCCCCAGTGTTTTATAGCACCCCATGTGCTAACTCAGCCTATCAGTACTGGAACAAGCTAAGGATTAAGAAATCCGGTTAGAGGCCATCTGTAGTAGTATGCAGTATTTACTGCCAGGCAGCTTCTATCAAGAGCACCAGTGAAAAAATAGCCAGCACATCTATTATAGCAAATAACTCCTGGAAGAGAGACTGGGGGCATGAAGGTGCGGGGAAGGAACTAAGACATTGCCAATATTTTAAATAGCTCAGAGTGCATACACACTACTTGTGTAGCAATAGAAAAATGAGTAATATTGATAGTTAGGTAAAAGCAGCAGCATTCAGAACTAAGTCAGAAATGAGGGAAGACCTGGAGCAAAATGATCTCATGATCCTTTGGCAAATAATCAAATCAACTGTTATAAAGGGTTTCATCATTGAGTAGAGAACGCCTACAGCCATCCTGGGAAAATGTTAGCGTGGTCTGTTTATAAATTCCCTGGAAACTATCCTGGGATGAGTCAACCTTGGGGATGAACAGCATTCTTGTCCCTAGGAAGATTCAGAAGCAATGGTACAAATTCAAGAATATCTGATTTTTAACATGAAGTTCCTAGGAAATTAGCAATTTGCCTGTGACCAGGAAGGACAACTATACCAAATGATCTGCCGCCTCCAGATCTCTGGAACTTTCCTACGACCCTCGGACAGAGTAAGATTGAAGCCCAAGCAATGGATGATACTAAATTTCCTGCAGTTCCAACAGGGTAAGAACTCAGAGACAGATTTCATTTAATTTAGGAAAACAAGGTAGCATGACATCTCTTACACATTCACATCTGGAAATAAGATTCATATCCACTACGATAGAAACCAAACAATGGAATGTCACTGATATCTCTATGAGCACCCTTTGCATTTATGTAGCATGTTTATATTTTCAAAATGATCAAAGCAACTTCTCCATGTGACTATAGAAAAGAGAATTTGCCTGAATGCACCAACCTAGACAGGGGAAGAGCTGTGGCCAGCCCTGAGAACATACCATCCTCTATAGCAAACAAAGGCAATTTTTAAAAGACACACCCAAATATTACCAAGAGAACTGCCAATTCCAGATTAAAATGTGTATCTTCTTCTTTCTTCCTTTTTTTTTTCCTTTGAAACAGAATCTCTTTCTGTTGCCCAGTGCATTGGTGCGATTTTGGCTCACTGCAACACCTCCTAGGTTCAGGCAATTCTCCTGCCTCAGGAGAGTAGCTGGGATTACAGGTGTGTGCCACCACACCCAGCTAATTTTTTGTATTTTTAGTAGAGACGGGGTTTCACCACGTTAGCCAGGATGGTCTCTATCTCCTGATCTTGTGATCTGTCCACCTCAGCCTCCCAAAGTGAGCCACGACGCCTGGCCAAAATGTTTATCTTCTAAGATGTGGGAGATCACGGCCATCTCTGCTTTTTCTTGTCAGTGGTTTTCAAAGTAGTCTCTGAATTGCCTTAGACTTTCCACTAATTGCCTTGGGGAGGATGCTGGGGGACTTAGAGGGGGTTCCAGAGCTCGACTATCTTTTTCCATCCAGGCTCTGAGTCACAACTTTACTTTTCTCAGTTAATTCTGAATATACTGTGTGGTTCCTGTGGTTCCACTTGAAGAAGAGTTCTGCTACTGAAACAGGAGTGAAAACCACCTTTAGAGATTGTTATCCAAAATAAAAAAAGTTGTTAAGCTTCTTCCAAACACCCTTATTATTGCTTGCCCAAAGAATGCTAAATCAAGTCACTAGACAATTATTCCTGGGCCCCACCAAGCATGTGTGTTCACGCTAAATGACATTAAACACTTTTAGCTTGACTCGTTTTATTTTTGCATGCCTTTATATTCAAATTTTCATTCCAGTTTCATATCCAATTGTCAAACAATAATAAAGATTTCATCTAAAATGAAATACTGTTTGTTTAAAAATCCATAAGATGCTTTAACAGCAGGAGAGTGGGGCTTATACCAATTTAGTAAGAATCTAATGTATTGTGTACATTTATCTCTAGTGTGTACATGAGCTTTGAAAGAGGAGAATCCCATCTGCCTGTTGAACAGAGATTAGGGGAGATAGATTAAAATGCTGGTTTTCATCACTCTTATTTAATAAGCAGGAAAAGGCAACTAGAAGCATCTATGACACTTTTTACATTACACAGAGGTTAAATGTGCTCTCTGTTCTAGCCACATTGCCTCTACTTTCAACATGTCATGAAACAAATCTGCTAAAACACAGTTGTCTTCCTTTAAATCTAGTGTTTCTTTATTTTTGCCAGTAATGTCAGGCTATTCTGCAAGGCTCCATCTACGGGCAAAATGGAGAAAGAAAACCTCCAAACTTAGGTTTATAAGCCCTGAGCTTCCTGATTTTCTCAAAATAGAAAAAGTACAAAATGAAAAGAAAATAAGCTGTTTACACTCCAGCTCTAGCTGAGAGCTGGGACAGTGTGCTGGACAGTGGCAATTCCTTTCCGGACACGTTGCTGTTAGGTACCATGGGAAGATATCATCCCCAAGTCTGCAGACTTTTTCAGAGCCCTCTGAGTCACACAGCTCCAAAGCCATTCCTCATTTAGCCTCTGACCTGAGAAACGGCTCCATCAAATCCCTAACTTTTCAAGCTACAAAACTCAACATGCCTTATACTCCTGCTCCTCTGTCCCCAATGCCCATCTATTCAATGAATCACCATGTCCTGTTTTTTTCTCCTGTCTAAATGCTCTTCAAATTATTTTACATCCCAACCCTACACTGCCCTTGTTGAGGCTTTTGTTGCGTATTAAATGGACCATTGAGTCAGCTCCTAATTAGTCTTCCTACTCCTCATCTCCTTTAATCTGTGCTCCATGCTTACTATACACAAATCCAATCAGGCCTCTGTTTATCATCTAGCCTCTCACTGCCTTCATGCTAAAGTGAAAAGTCCTTGACAGCATACAAAGGGGTCTGATCCTTGCCTACCTTTTTGAATTAATGCCCCATGACTCCCATACTTGTGTTTCCCATGGCCAGCCAGGCTCTCAGCTCCGTGACCATGTCGCACCTTTCACATCTGTAGACATGCTCATTCATCTCCCATCAGGAAGACCTCTGCTTTGTCCACTTGGCAGCTTTCACTCATCCTCCAAGATTCACTTCAATTGCCACCTTTCCTATGAAATCCCTTCACATCCTAGTATATACCTCTTTATGAACACTTGTTCTAATACACCAGAACTGCTTGTTGATATGCCTGTCTTCCTACTACTTCATGACTCCCTTCCAGCACAGGACTACGATGCCATTCATATATGCTGCACAGTGCCTGGCATAAAGCCATACCCCAATAAATGTTCACATATTAATGACTTAATTGTCTGCAGACATTTTCATAGACTAGGAGACAAGTATACAGGCTCCTTCTCTCAGTGGTACAACATTCTATTCAACCTCCTTAAGGCTTAGAATCTTTAAGAATAAAATTATGACAATGGTTAAAAGGGATCTGAGTTTCTGTCTAGCTTCCAAATAAAATTCTACAATTCTGTGATTTCTAGGATTGCAGTGATGGCGTTTCTTTTTTCAAGAAGGACCCTTCAAGTTGTGAACACCAGAAAACAAGTTTTCTGTGGCCTCTGGTTCTTTGTATGTCAAATTACCTAGGCCATTCCATGCTCGTGAAGATGGGAGCATTCAATGAATGAATGAATAAATGAATGAATGAATGAATACAATCACCTTATTTGTTATACCCTCCACTTTGAATAATAAACGTAAATCTTGGCATTGTGTCCCTCTTTCTAAAGCCTTTTTTAAAATCAAGGTAGATAGATTTAATGGCTAAAGTCATTGTTAATTATATATACATATGCATGCTGATAGAATCAGAACAGCAATTATATAGCAACACTGGAATCAATCCATGGACTTCTTAGTTTGACAAACGGAAAACATTACTTTCAAAAGACTAAAAAGTCAATGACAGTTAATTTTAGTTTCCATTTTACTGACATGAGAAAAACATGTCATTGGCATCATATTTTTAGTGCTTAATCTTGCACAAAAGGTGACACGGGGAAGCTCAAAGGGATCCCAGAGAGCCACTTTCAAAGTCAAATGTCTAATGGGAGAGTAGTGTCATAGCAGAGGGAAAATTAACACTCATTAGTCAGTTCTGGAGGAAATATCTCAAAGCACAATGAAATAATATCCATACAAGCATCACACTTTTTGTGATAGCTTTAAAATGTGCACCCACACATTTTTAGTTGGTTGTTTTTGCCACAGATGAAAAGATAAGCATGACAGTAATGAAGCTGTAGAGACACTTGATTCACTTTTTTCCCAGGCACACCAATTAGTAATTGTAGCCTTTAAAAGAATCACTTTGTAACTCTCTGTCAAGGGAAATACTGCCAAACTTCGCAGGGGGAAAAAAAAGATAGCATTTGATTTGCCTCTGCTGTGACAGCAGCCTTCCCTTTCTCTGAGAAAGATGCTGGCCTCCCTCACACTATGCCCCTGAAAGCTTGGTTTGATGTTCCTCTCTTCAATGCACAATCCAAAGTGTGCTGACGTCTGGCGTGGTGCCGCTGAAGAAACCCACTGCAGGTGCCACCAGCTAGCAGAAAGCAATATATTACTGATGTGCTAATCGGCAGCCTTTTTAGTTGTAAAAGAAATAAATGCCACCTCACACTGACTTAAGGCAAAAGGGGATCTGGTGACTCAAAGCCATTAGGAACCTGCCTGCTCATCTCTCCTTTCTGCTTTCCTCTCCATCAGCTCCAGCAGGATCTCTGTGTCATGGCATAGATGCTCCCCTGCAGCTCCAGGTTTACAATCTTTCAGCCTAACAACCTAGATCGGCAACACAGATCTTCTCTTTCATGTTAACTTCGAACAAAGGTCTGTCCATTCTAGGTCACATGACTGTCACAAAATAATCAACTCCTGGTCACTGTAGCCAGAGAGGTAGTGCTCTGATTGCCACGCCTGAGTCACCTGGGAGCTCCTGGAGCCTAGAAGGGGGTACTGAGAATGAAAAGGGTAATTCTCCAACAAAAAATCGGGGTACTGCATCCAGAAGGGAAGGGATGCTGAGAAGGCAAAAACAAAAAACATTGCCTACGACATTGAGTCACACTTTCTCTTCTAAGATGTAAACATGTTTTCTACACAATTAAAAGAAAAAAGAACAAAAAAGCAAAAGCAGAAAGGAAGGCAGGGAGCTCACATTTCTTCTCAACAGATGCACTCTCCTGGGCTACCTCAACCACCTCACGATTTCACCTTATAGCCTCCCCTCTTGGAGTTCCCCAAATCCTCCATGTAAGACTAAAAGAAAAACAGCTTGCTGGTCATCCCCACCTGGATGATCAGCAGTCACTTCAAGCTGAACTTGTCCACAACTGATCTCACCGTATTTGCACTAAACCTACTATTTCTCCTGCAGTCTCTACTTCAGCAGGTGCAAACACCACCACCATCATCCTAGTGACCTCGAAATGACGAAGCCCTGCCCTCATCTCATCTCCCACCTTCAGTGCTACCCATCCCATAGCAATCACCAAATGCTGTCAATTCTTCCTCCTAAATGTAGTGCTCCTCGAAGCTGTCCCTTTGGATCCATCTTCAGTCCCACAGGTCAGGGTCCTTATCATGTCTCATGTGGAGCCCGAAGGGATTCTAAGAGGCTCTTCTGGCCTGTGCCTGCTTCTCTTCTCAGGGGCTGCCAGAAGGATCTTCCCCTCCCTCCAATCTGACCAGGTTGCTCCCTCCCTACTCTTCAATCTTACAGTTCTCCTTCATCTACTGCTGTGGTTTCCTAATGAAACTTACATAGAAGCCCAGTGTATTCATTCCCAAGGGCTGCTGTAACAAATTACCACAAACTTATTAGCTTAAAGCAACACAAGTCTATTCTCTCACCTTTCTGGAGGCCAGAAGTCCCAAATCAATGTGTGGTCAAGATTGGCTCCTTCTGGAGGTTCTGAAGGAGAGTCCATTGCACGCCGCTCTCCTAGCTACTGCTAGCTGCTGCAATCCTCGGTGTCCGTGGCTTGTAGACACATCTCATCATTCTCTGCCTACATCTTCACATGGTCTTCTCCACTGGGTTTCTCCTCAGGGTCTGTATGTCTCAAATCTCCCTTATAAAAACACTAGTCATTGGATTTAGGATTCAATCAATCCACCCAGTTAATTCAAAATGATATCTTGAGATCTTTAATTTAATTCCACCTGCAAAGACCCTGTTTCCAAATAAGGTCACATTCACAAGTACCAGGGATTGGGATTTGGGCTACATTTTGGGGGAACACAATTTAACTAACAAAACCCAATATATGCAATAATGGTTACAAGGTAAATCCCAAGCCCTCGTAAATCTTTTTTTGGAGATGGAGTGTCACTCTGTTGCCCAGGCTGGAGTGCAATGGTGGTCACCTCACTGCAACCTCCACCTCCCGGGTTCAAGTGATTCTCCTGCCCCAGCTTCCCAAGTAGCTGGGATTACAGGCACCTGCCACTACACTTGGGTAATTTTTTGTATTTTTAGTAGAGACGGGCTCTCACTATGTTGGCCAGGCTGGTCTCGAACTCCTGACATCAGGCGATCCACCCACCTCCACCTCCCAAGGTGCTGGAATTACAAGCATGAGCCACCGCGCCCAGCCTCCTCGTAAACCTTGATCTCATGATTGCTGTTACTTGGTTCCATCTTCCTTCGATCTAGCTCCCCATCCACCAATGGCTGCCTCAATCATCACTGGCTCTCATCCTGGCTTTGTGCCCCAGTCCTACCCAAGGCTATTTTCTGCCACCATGTCTTTTTCCCTTTGGATACTTCTACCTGGAATGCTTTTCCTGCCTTGCTCCCATATCACCTGACTGTGACCATCCTGGGACTAAGATACCAAGACAGAGGTCTCACTGGCAGTCACAGGCAAAACTTAACACTACAGCTTGAATTGGCTTTTGCAATGTTTAAGAAAAAAATCCAACCAATTGCCACTTTTTTTTAAATCAGGAGATTCATATTTAAAAAAAAATCGGTATTCCCAGTTTCTCTTTGGCAACATGGGCCTGCTTTCTGGTGTTGCAGCATGAGGCCAAAGCTACGAGCAGCAGAGCTGCCCACTTCGGCTTTCACGTATTCTGCAATTCACCTCCAGTTTACCCCCAAGGCCCCTAGCACTTACCTGCATTAGTACTGGGTCCTGTAGGCCCTTGAGTTCATCCCCTGCCTTAAGATTTCTCTCCTAAACTGAGCTGGCTTCTCTACAAGGAAACCTCAGCTCACCCCGCCCCTCCACCCTTTCATTTGTTCTGGGCTTGCTGCACCACCTGCCCCAAGGAGAGGCCACCTCAAAATCAAACAACCACAAAAATCACCCTCATGCCTGGCACTCTTTCCTGTTCTCTCCCTACCACTCTCTTTCGCAATATACTATATATCTTATACTTTATATATTATACATTAATTACAAAACTAATCCATAAACCACAGCATCAAGGCCAAAGCAGGGCACAACTGCCCATGCCCAAATGCTTGCATACCCTTCCCATTTCCAGGCTGTTGTAGCTAGTCATTTTATCCTGGTGTTAGCAATACTAAAATGGCATGAAGTTTGGGGGGAAAAAAGGTGGGATTTATCTTACTCTACATATCCATCTAGCAATCCACCCATTCCTCACTTTCTACCTAAATTGCAGTAAAAATAAAAACTGGCAGCCTGCTACAGGCAAATTTTAATTAAAAGAGTAAATTAGGCTGATCACAGTGGCTCACACTTGTAATCCCAGCACTTTGGGATGCTGAGGCAGGTAGGTCACCTAAGGTCAGGAGGTCGAGACCAGCCTGGCCAACATGGTGAAATCCTGTCTCTACTAAAAATACAAAAAAAAAAAAAAAAAAAAAATTAGTCAGGCATGGTGATGTGTGCCTGTAGTCCCAGCTACTCGGGAGGCTGAGGCAAGAGAATCACTTGATCCCAAGAGGTAAAGGTTGCCGTAAGTTAAGATAGTGTGCCACTGCACTCCAGCCTGGGCAACAGAGCCAGACTCCACTTCAAGAAAAAAAATAAAAAGGAGATTGTTCCAATTATTCCTCTGCCTTCTTCATAAACCTGCTCTCTGGAGGAAGATCAAGAAATAACCAACTCTCTCCAGGATTTTCACCAAAGCACATTGCTGAGCCCCTTGCTGAAGAAAGGCTATCCATACCCACAGCACTCCTGGGTCTGTCCTTTGCTTTGAAACAGTCAAGATAGGTTGCACGTAGCAAGATAAAATGCCAGGATGGGGACATTTGCTCTGCCCAGCTTCCAAGCTCGCCCTCATGTGCCATATGTCAGATTTCTAAGAACATTATTCATTTTTTCCAAAAATGAACCTCACACATTCATGGGACCACTCAAGCTTCCTGTCTCCACCAAAGCATTCTTCATAACCAAGCAGACAAAAGAGAGTTATTGGGAAATGATCTTGTGCTCAGAATCCATGTCAGCAAATGCCTTATGACCAGGAAGTTGGTGTTATTCAGAGTGAGATGGTTCCTCTTTGAAACAATGGTGCCCAGAAAATAACTATAATCATGTATTTTATTACTTTGCCGTTGTGCTTGTGTATTTTTAACCACTGCATTGAGCTTTTTGCACCTATATTGTATTTTATTATACCCTGAAGGTATCACTTAAGTGTATATTTTCATTTCAGGGCATATGGTTTGCAGTTTTCAACAATTGAAACAAGTTGGAGTTGTAGTAAAGTAACTTGAGAAGAGGCCAGTCTTGGAAGTCTGTACTTTTAAAGACTTTGAGTTTGGGGAAAAACATTTGTTTTACTTGTTTACTGTGGTTAAAAGGACCATTACATTTGCTTGTTAATCAGTCATAATTTGAGAAAGGATAGTTTCTTTAGGAGCCTCAGAAAATGGCCCTCTGGCCACCAACATATTTTCCATTTTGGCTCTGTAATAAAACAGTATTCAGTAAATGAAAGACATTGGCATTTGTTTGGATTTCTTTTTTGAACTTTTTATATAAAACACTTCTGTTCCATTAGGATAATCCTATTTGACTTGCTTCTCTCAGTCAAAGAAAAGGAAAAAAACTATTATGAGAGAGCCAGGAACAAAGGATTTCCCACCCCTGGTCAGGCTTTTGATCCTCACATGGTCATAACTGGCCTCCGGCAGTAGCCAATAACTTCCGGCTTCAAAGGAGGGGAAGCAGGCTTAAAATGAATGCACCGCCCAATGATGCCATGAGGTTTGGGCTGGCAGATTGCTCTCCTGACCCCTGTGTACAGTCACTTTCTGCCCTCTGTGATGGATACAATTACCACTGTTTTTTACCTACAGAGAAACCCCCACTACTATTTGATGGCCAGTGAATTTGCCTGCCCGTGTCTAATACAGTCATGGTGTTGAACTCGGCCATGTCGCACTACGCTTGTGTTAATCAAAGAACAGGGAGCACTGAGTTCCTTTTGTTCTTTATAAAAACACCAGAGCAGAAAGCAACAGTTTGTCCAACAAGTCACCACAGCAAGATTTTAATAAATGAGTCTTTCTGCCGATGTAGCAATTGCTTTACACAGAAAAAAAGACATAAATTCCATGCTGCCCTGGATCTACACAAACGGGAAAAAAACATTCATAATTCTGGAAATTTTCTAGTTCAGCAACTCCATCGACTTTCAATTAACCTCAGAAGCCAGGCCGTTACTGCTGCCAGATTAGCTCGAGAACTCCCCAGGAACCTTTAATGCTTTACACCAGACCTTCTTCACATTTATTTATCTCTTTCTCCTTTCCCTTCCATACCCCTGTTTTCTCCTCTGCCTCCTCCACTTTCCATTTCTTTATTTCCTTCTTGATCTACCACAGCTCAGTGGTGATGGTGGGCAAAGATGGCTGCCATTCTGGTATTGACAGGAACAACGTTTACTTGGGAAGTCAGACAGAGATGCCATCCCCATAAACTTGGAAAAGGCATATTGAACTCCACCTTTTTCATAGGTTGCACATGGCAAGATAAAATGTCAGGATGGGGACATTTGCTCTATCCCGTTCCAACCTCACCCTCAAGTGCCGTATGTCAGATTTCTAAGAACATTATTCATTTTTCCAAAAATGAACCTCACACAGTCATAGGACCACTCAAGCTTCCTGTCTCCACCAAAGCATTCTTCATAACCAAGCAGACAAAACAGAGTTATTGGGAAATGATCTCATGCTCAGAATCCATGTCAGCAAATACCTTATGATCAGGAAGTTAGTGTTATTTAAGAGTGAGATGGTTCCTCTTTAAAACAATGATGCCCAGAAAATAGCTATAATCATGTTATTTTATTACTTTGCCGTTGTGCCAGTATTTTTTAACTACTGCATTGCTCAAGGGAAATCTTTGCTCTTCTCTTTCATGAGTTTTCTTTCTTTCTACCCATTTCCCCATCTTTGCTACCCTTCTTTCAAACATTTGCTCATACCATTCTCCCTTAACAGAATGCCCTCCCTGAATCTATTTATACAAATCTACTCTTCACTTCAAAATACAACTTAATTGCTTCTCTTTTTCCAAGGCTTCTATGATCAAAAGAGCAGGTAACTTTTCTGCCTTGAATTCATGTAGCAGTCACTATCCAGAGCAAGGTTTTTATTCATGCAACAGAGCTTGTTTAAGCACTTACTATATCCTTAACATACTAAGCCCTGCACTGTATGACATTTTCTATATGAATAAAATTTACTTTATCAAGGAAGAAAAGATGCCACATGACACAAATATCTGTATGACAATGTAGAAAATGATGAGTGTCATGAAGGATACATAATTTTATTATTCAAAAGAAAGAGACAGATGACTGTTCTCCAGGGAAATTGCTTCAAGGATTTGCTTGTTGTGCCAGCCTAGAAGGAATGCTGATCTCTATCACATGAGTATTTGTGGCCCTGGAGTTACTCTCCTCCTTTCACCATTTGTTGCCTTTTAGATGCTCCTGTCTTGCCACTATCACTAGATAGGAGCTCAAAATGAACTGAAATCTTGCCTTATATTTTACACGGTTCCCTCACTACCCTTTACCTAATAGTTACACAGGAAATATTTTTTTAACCCAACAAACCCTTATGTAACCCCTACTGGTTTCCAGGCTCTGAGCAGGATAGTTAAGCATGGCAGCCAACTTCAGCAGAGAAGGACCTGGCCAGGAACCATTTCACTGTGGAGGTAAAGAATAAACTGAACTTTATAGATGAGTGATGGTTTACCAGATGGACAAGGAGAGAAGTATTCCTGATGCAAGAAGAGGCTGTACAAAGGCCAGAAACACCAAGAAGCAGGAAACAGAAGTCGAGGCAGGAGAGGTCTTTATTTACCACACAAATATCTTACCCTGGAGCCTCTCACATGCACAAACAATGCAGAATCATTGCAGTGAGCCAAGGTCGGACCACTGCATGCCAGCCTGGGCAATAGAGTGACACTCTCAAAAAAAAAGAAAAGAAAAAAATGCAGAATTAACTCAACCACTATTCTTATTTTTATGTTAAATGTTACAAATTTCACATTTAACATAAAAGTCATACCATAAATTATAAAACAGAACAAAAATTCTGTTTTCTGGTGGTAGTGTTTCCTTACCTTCAATCTGATGAGATCTTCTAAACATGTGTCTCCTTTAAATAAGCAATTTATTCAGCCCATCCTAGGGTCACCACTTCTCCAGATGGTTAAAGAGAAATTAATTTAACAAACAGATGTTTTCTTATCAGATACAATACTGTCCCTTCCTAAAGAAGCATTCCAAGCTCCTTCAGAGCAGTCATATAAATTAGCATTGGCACTTGAAACTGTTAGTCAAGAAGCCTTTTTGGTAGGAGTTCTAGCCAATGGCTGCTTCCATGTGGCTTCCCTGAGATTTACCAGGATTTCCAGCAGGAAGGGAGCAACCATAAGAAATCTGATCTCCATAGCTGGACTTCGTCATCACTTCATCACTGGCTACCCTTCCCCACTTCTATCCTTTCATGAAAGTCAAAAGTTAGTTACTTTCTAATTCCAAAGCCTTCTCGGGATTCCTGTCTTATAAATTATGAAAATTTATGTTACTGGAAAAGTAGGTATTTCATTTAAAATCTCCCTCTCTGTTTTAATAAATGCATTATTCCTGATACAATACCACATATTCTGGACATGTTTGTCTGGATCAGACTTATTTTTTTCCCAAAGGCTATATGACAAGACAAATTTAAAATTTACATAGGCCAGGTTTCAGAAGATGCAAGGGATTTGGTTTTAAAAGGTTACTAAGAAAGCTACTGGTAGGACAATTTCAAACGTGGCTACTCCATGGACACTTCTATATTTTTATTGGGTATAAATTGGACAAAGGAAAGCATTTAATTGACAAACTGGGGGCACTACAAATAAGCGTGAAATTTATGCTCAGCTAATAAGCATACAAAACAACTTATGTGAAAATTTAGTCAAAGAGAAGAATGGAATATAATTTCAAGAAATTCTCTAAGTGATTCAAGAGATATTAATGACCACACTGAAAAGTGAGAAGTAAATGTCACATGTGGCAGAGCAGGACTGGAGTCAGACACTCATACGATGGATAACTATTTGTCATTTTCTGAGTAACCCCATTCTCCAAGCTCCTACATAGGAAAGAGATTTTCTGTCCGGAGTAGCAATGGCCATGGTTTCATCAACTCTAAAACAACCCAGTTTGATTCTACCCTTCACACAGAGGGTTGCCTATTTTCTAATAACAGAAGTTTCCCCTTCTCTCCTTTTCCAAGTTCTACGCCCAGTTTTAGGGCCACGGGAAAGAATCAATTGACACCACTCAGGCAACAGTTTCTAGCAAAATCTGACTCCTCCCTACGCCATGTGTCCTTTAAGACAATCAGTGTGTCACTGAGACCTACAAAGGTCCTGGCTACTCATCACTCCTGCTCTTCCCTGAGCAGCCCCTTGCTCCTGTTACTCACTTCCAAGCCCTCTTAGCATCAGCTTGCTTGAGATTGCCCCCGACAGCCATGTATAGCACAGCTTCCTTCCCCACCACACCTGCCTTCCCCCATTACATTTCTCCAAGGCATTAGCTCACATCGACAATCACCAAGCAGATCTGCTCTGCTGCCAGCTATGCAGGGACAGGACTGAGTAGGAATCAATATATCCCACGGCCAACTACAAGACAAAGGGAGATCAACATTTCTGCCCTTTGAGAGAGTCAGGACACCGGGAAAGAGAGACAAAGGGGCTAAGGGAGGGGAGTTGAATCTGACTAGGCTCAGCAGGGTGCCCTTGCGGAGTGCCAGCCCTAAAGTTATTGCTCTTTCAAAGTCAGAGAAAAAATTTAAATGAGACAATTTGTTCAATTTAGTCTATCTTCTCCACAGGGAAGAGAAAAGCGGAACCAGCTTTGCCAGAATGGCAAGTTCAGCCAGTAAACTGGGTTCTCCATGGCTCTGATGTTAAAGAGCATACATAGCCATGGTGTTGGCAGTTTTGTCACACCTAGAGCTGGAGAGCAATCACTGGGGCTGTCCTCAAGGGAGTGGCCTGGGCTACCATATTGGAAGCAACAGGATGGTCCATTGGTTGTTTTAGCTGTGGTTTCATGCTGGGAACTTAATTATTAAGCATAAAGAGGAAGATTTCCTCAGCTCTCATGATCCACCATATGAGGGTGATTTATTAGGAAAAGAAAAGACATTTAAGGGCCTCTCTTTAAGGTCTCTTAGGCCCACACCATCCTCCAAATCTAGGTGAGAGGCTCCATTCAGGTGAATAGGCTAAAGCCTAGGACTATAACCAGTCATGTCTCTCCACTCTGCCTCCTCCGATTCCTCGCAACTTAATTAACGCCACAGCCAACATCCCTGTTGCCTCATCCAGGAAACCCAAACCCTACTTTGTCTCTACAACTAGCACCTCCTATTCAATCTATCACAAAATCCTATCAAATCTGCCTTCTAAATGTCACTTGACTCTGTCCCTTTCTCCCCTTCCTTGTTTCAACCCTAGCTTGGGCCACCATCATCTCTAGTCCATTCTGCACAAACCCAGAGAGGTATGGTCTCACAATGCAAATAGAATCATGTCACCCTCTTCCAGATTAAAATGTATCAATGTCTTTTCACTGGCTGCCATTAGGATAGTCTAAACTTCTAACTCTGGCCAGCAAGGCTCTTCATGGTCCAACTTTTGCTAGTGTTTCCAATCATATCTCCTTGTATTTATATTTCATCCCTCCATGCACCAGCCCACCTCATCCATAGAAACACACATGCAAACACATATACACTCCATGATTTAGCCACATTAAATATTCAGCTCTTTCAATGAGCCACACTTTTTCCCTTACCTTGTTGAATACTTTTCCCTTACCTTATAGAATACTCTTCCTCCTATTCATTCATTAGTACTTAACTTACAAGTCAGTTTCTCTGGGAAGCTTTTCCTGAGCAACCGACCTGTATCTTCAGAGTTGTGAAAGAAGTTTCGTGCAAGACATAATTATGATGGCAGATTGCATTCAGATGCATTTCATTTTAGTAGCATCTCCTATCTGCATACCTGGTAAGTAACTATGGAACACAAAAGACTTTTTATTCTTGCCTCTTCTATCCTCAGCATAATAACCTTCTTAAATAATTCTGCCTTCCTGGGAAATGTGGTATCCTATAAACTCTCACTGTGCCAACTCTGGCACTTTACAGAGATGTGAAGCAATTAATTGTGCATTCTTCTTATGAAACATTTAGTTGACTCAAATTGCAAAACAGAAGAGATGTGTATTTGATGGCAACTATTTACAAAAGGAGTAACACTTTTGCCACCAGATGATCGTAATTGCACTTCACAAAAACTGGAAGATTTCACCATTATGTATTTTTTTTTATTTTTAAAAGTCTCTTTGGTAAACAGCCTCTGGCCTTGCAGCCTTCACTAGCTAGCTCCATTTGATTGCAATTGTTCATCTTCATTAGGAGCTTCACCTGTAATTGAGTGTATTCAAGAGAAAGCTTGGTGGGTATTTTAAGGCAACATGTAGTTGCTTTCATGCTGCAAATCAGAGATTCTATCCTGTTGATTTTGCTCATTCCTAAGTTATTTCTTTGACTTGGCCACTTGAATAAATTGTTATATTTGGATCCGTCCTAAATGGAAGCCTAGTATCCAAGATATTATTTGATCAATATCTTAAGAGTTTAATGGTCTACATTTATTCTCCTCCATTTCAGTTTTACAGGTGTGTCTTAAACTTCAAAGGCCTTCCAATTAACTCAGATGTACCATAACTTATCCTATTACCTGAAAAAGATGGCCCACTTGCTGAGGTTTGGAAATATGTTGCTCCATAGAGACTCAAAGAAAGCAGGTTAGGCTCTTTCAAGATGCACAAAAGAGATGTGCTCAGGTTACCTGCAAAAAAAAGGTCATGGGATTTTTTGTACATGTTTATTAACCAGAGTTCTTTTTATCCTCTCTTCATTATGGTAGAGGCTTCCCTACCAACCTCACTCCCTGGACTCTCTTTTCCTTATTCAAATAGCAAGGCTCATGTCATTCACTGCCTCAAGGGAGGGTTACTGCAGTTAAAAGCAAAGAAAAATAAAATCTGTCTGCGTCGGGTTTCAAGTTTCTAGTATCCTGAGAGGATGAGCCAGAAATCAGAATACATGATAAAGCAAAAGGAATAAAAACTACTGCCCCTTCCCCTGTGTATACACCAAGGGTGGGGAAAGAAGGGTGCTGAGGGAAGGAACCAAAAGAAAGGGACATAGGGAGGTGTGCAATGAGAAGCGGCTTGGAGTAACCATGAGGTAGTAGTGACATCAGATCCCTGAGTTCCCTGGCCTCTCCTCCTTCAATATCCCCTGTATTGCCAGCAGCAAGCAGCTTCTGGGGACTGCTCACCCCTGCAGACTGTCTAGTCCTTACCCGCAAGCAATGCACCCCCCTTCTCTAAAAAGCCATGCTGCCTCTCTTTCCGTCGTTGCACCCCACAAAGACCTTGCTGTGACAGCAGGCAGCACATCCTCAGTGACCCTCTGGGAGAAAAATGCCAATCTGGCCCCAGATATTGTAAGTCTCAACAACCTACCCAGTTTCAATAAGCCTCAAAGAAGGACAGGGACTTGGGTACTGCATGGAGAGTAAGAAGGATGGAAAGAAATGTCCCTGCACCTGTACACGGATGCAAGTGGGCTTAAGCTTCCTCAAATCCCACCTCCTACTCACCCTCAGGCCCCAAGCCAGGCAATGGTAAAACACACTATTAGATAAGAATTCACAGGAAAGCCAAGAAATCAGCAAATCGTCCCAATTAAGCCCAGCCAAGCCTCACAGAGGCCAGAGTATCATTCAAGACACAATGCCACCAAGAGCAGCTGCCAAGCCATCTTGTCTCCTCAGTAGCTAACTTCTGCTGCTGCCCACTGAGGTGCTGCATGAGAGTGGGTAACGCAGCTACTCTCCCTGTAGCTGGGTCTCTAATTGGTCTCCTCTTGCTGTAACCAACTAATGTCAAGAGTGTTGAAGTCCAAGTCGCTCAAGTGACAAACTGACAAGGCTGGCTGGTTAGCTCATGAAGAGCTGAACTGAACTCTCAGGCCACACTCCTTTTAGGTCACAGGTCAGCCTATGAGTCAGCTGCCATTGAAGAGAATACCAGTTACTGGTCAAGTCCAGTGAAGCCAAACCCAGAAGGAGGACTGTGGTTTGGTGACTATTCTGAGACTTCACAGAAAGAAGCAAAGTAACTGGCAGGTGTTTTCCATGCCAGGCCAGGAAAGGGTGTTAGGATTAAAATGCCTTCTGCATTTTCAGTTCCTAGGACACAAATTCCAGGGGCGAAGTAATCTAGCCAATGTCACACAACTCATCTGGAACAAAAACAAATGGGTCCTATTGTTGTAGAACTCAAAATCCACAAGTATAAATTGAGAGGCATACATAACACTTGTCAAGTTTGTCAAAATTCCAATGCCTTTTTTTTTCTGATGTGTCCAGATAGAGATGGGGCGGCACTGACCTTGCAGAAGGCACAACACCTGAAAGGGAGATGACCTGGATCTCCAGTGCAACCAAGAATGCATTAAGGAGTCCATAGCAGGAGGATTGCTTGAACCCAGGAGTTCCAGATCAGCCTAGACAACATAGTGAGTCCCTGTCTCTACAAAAAAAAAAAAAAAAAAAAAAAAAACTTGCTGTGCATGGTAGTGTGCACATATGTAGTCCCAGCTATTTAAGAAGATAAGGCAGGAGGATTGCTTGAGCCCAGGAGGTTGGGGCTGCAGTGAGCCGTGATGGCAACGCTGCACTCCAGCCTGAGCAACATAGAGAGACTCTGTCTCCCAAAAAAAAAAAAAAAAAAAAAAAAGCATTAAGGAACAAAGGCTAACACTCCTGGACTAGCAGGTTTGTAAGTCCTTGAGCCTAGCCAACAGTATCTCTCTCCCACAGTGTAGAAAGGAGAGCACAAAGGCTGAGGCTGGTCCACCAGCCAAAATCACCAGTGTCTAGGCCCACGTGCGTCTGTGGCATGGGCTGAATACTGGAAGCCCTTGGACTTTGCAAAGCGCTTCATGTCTATGCAGTACTGTCTTTAGTTGCCTTTTCTGTACTGGTGAAAGACTGGGTACATTCGTGCCCAAGAATATGAACTTAAACTATTTAAGATGTTTTACAGCCATTTCTGTGATAACTCCTTGAACACACATCCGAAAACCATAGATTCTGTAAAATTGCATGCTATACATAATAGGGCTTTGGGGGAAAATAGAGTTGGGACAAAATCTATGGAACTTTGTCACTAATGCCCTAAGAAAAACAATAACAACTCTCACAAATATACGGGGACAGTTAACTTCCTATTGGCATTAGCACCCAGTGCCACAATCAGTTGATCATTTGCCATCTTAACCTGAAATTCCTGCTTCTTCATCCTTAATGAAATAAGCTCTTGAAGGCATGATGTGCTTCTAATAGAGGCCTGTTTTATCAAAACCAAAAAATATATGCTTCCTTTTAATACAGAAAGAATTTTTTTTTACTTTTTTATCTACACTCTCAGCTTCCTCAGATAGCTTAACACACTGAAAAATATCAGTTCTTAAAGCCAATAAACCAGCCATGGTGTTAAAAATAGACCAAAAGAGTGAATGGATTCTTTGGACTGTCTATGAAGATATGCATTAAGTCTCTCAAATTAAAACCAGAGCAGAAATTCTCCAAAGCTAGCAACCAAAAATGCAGGTAAAAGCCAGATAAAGGAATAAGCATCCCCAGAGCTTTTATCTCATTAAAATAAATAAAGAAAAAAGACAAGGATGAGGGAGGTGAAAGGAGATGGGATGGTGTGGGTTCTGTCACATGAACACTGATGGTAAGGAGGTGAGGATGAGGACTTTTTCATAAAGGAATAAGGTCCTCACCATAAATTCAAACTCATTGCATGCTGTTTCTTGTCCTTGTTCCTTGTCAAATCACCTCCTATGCCTCTGTGGTACACACCCACTATGAGAATGACTGATTTAGTCTAACCGAGGAAGCACACGTAGGTCAGCACCATGTAAGAAACACTCCCTCAGGTGCTATCTCAGCACCAAGGAGAGCTCCAGGCCAATTGTGATACAGGCCATTTGTGCTTTTCCTTCTGAGCTACTAAGAAAAATCCAGTCCATCTCACTCCTTCGCTTAGCTTTTGGTGTGCATGTACTCCAGGAGGATTTCAATTTCATATTTCAATAAATTACGTCGTTCCTCTCCTGTATCAGGCAGGCTCAGTCCCGCCACATTTCACCAGAATGCTGTTCCAAAATGTGATCCAGATCCAGGCAAGGGTAAAACATAAAAGAATTCAATTTAGAGAAACGATGAAAGGGTAATGTCTAACTAAGAATGGAAGCTATGGTGACCCATGTATGCCCTGCGTATGTTTGTGTTAGTGTGTATGGATGCGTGTGTGTAAAGTCAATCCTCCACTCACAAAAGCCATTTTACGGGGATAAAACTGTTCATGTTTCATCCAACAATTTGAAATTGAGATATTATTAATTATATACTAGGCAGGTTTTCTCTCAGTTGAAAACATGAGCAATTGAAATTATAATACAAGCACACCCACATTAGCCTTCCATCGTACTTATATCGACTCCTATTTATTTCTTCATGAGACTTGTTTTTCTCTTCCCCTTCAAAAAAAGAGAACTTGAAAATAAAATAATGGCATAACAGAAAGTAAGCTGTGATTTAGGTTGCCTTTTTATCTTCTTTTATTTCAAAAGAATGATCTGGAACAAGGAATACTTTTGTGAGGCAAAACAGATGATCCTCTAAGAGGACTACACAGTGTGTGAGTATTATTGATTTTTCTTCCTAAGTCATTTCAGCGATACAATCTTAAGCTGAGTGACCATCGATAGTAAATGATTTCCAGCGAGACACTCAATCGTCAGACCTGCTTCTCTCAAAGGCTTAGCACTTCTGGTGAAAATACATACATGGATTTTGAAGCAGTAATAGCGTGTGATAGAAGATGTCAACTTCAGAGGATTTTTACTTATTATAATAAGCCCTATAACTGGAATTACACACAAGAAAGTGAAAAGGAAACCATAGTTTCTGCTAGCTTTTAAAAAAATGTCTTTCTTCAGGGCTTGGGAAATTACAATAAGTAACTAGATCTGTTGCTTCCTAAACCTTAAAGCCAAAAAGGAACAATATTAAATCATCCAAGATCAAGATTTTTTGTAGCAAAGAACATGTAATGAGACTGCATGTCAACTTCATGAGTCGCAGCACCACCATCTTGAGAGATCAGATGTCATGATGCGTGGGCAATAGGGTTCAAGGGACATTTTCTGCAATCCCTGGAAGCTCCCACTGAAGCTCTAACCTAAACCAGATTCAAGCCAAAATCCTTGAAGAATTCAACACCAATCCTTTTCTTGAATTCTATAAAATGCTAGGAGTTTGACCACAAAATTCAAGTTTCAACATAGCTCTTGGAAAACCAGTAACAACAGCCCAAACCTTCAGCCTTCAGTTGAATGTATAATTTCCCAACCATACTTGTATCAACTCCTATTTACTTCTTCATGAGTCTTGTTTTTTTCTTCCCCTACCCAAAATAAGAGAACTCGAAAATAAAATAATGGCATAACAGAAAGTACGCTGTGATTTAGATTGCCTTTTTATCATTTTTTATTTCAAAAGAATGATCTGGAACAAGGAATACTTTTGTGAGAGAAAAAAAGATGATCCTCTAAGAGGACACACATTGGGGTTTCTCTCTCTCTCTCTCTCTCTCTCTCTCTCTCTCTCTCTCTGTCTCCTTCCCACTTCCACTGCCACCCTCTCTCTCTCTCTCTCTCTCTCTCTCTCTCTCTCTCTCTCTGTCTTCTTCCCACTTCCACTGCCACCCCCTCGTTACCTCAATCCTTAGGGCCAAGATGATTCTGCCCAAGCTTATGTAAGTCCTTGGAAAATCAGAGTGCCAGTGAGCTACACTCGATCTACCTAATGAAAATACAACACTCGACTAAGTTAAAGATGGAGACGCTTTAAGAACACAACTTGAGGTTCTAGTAGGTTCTCTCAAATCTTCTGTAGAAAGAGTAGCATTTAAATGCTTAATCAAAGCTGCAGACATTTAGCAGGGGGTAAGAAAACTCAACAGGATGCCCTGCTATTGCCATTTTCCCTGAAAACCCCACACTGCTCATCTTTGCCACCTGCATATGTAGCATTTCCACAGGTTCATGGGCTTATAAATTTAGCCAACCAGGTGGTCAGGTTTTACCTTTGTTTACTGAAACCCACATCCACACACAGCTCCAGTTCCAAACCACTCATCATCTGATATCCAGCTGATCGATTTAAATGACCACTAACTTCTCTATAGTTGTGTCTCTAATTATAATGATGCTGAAACATTTTGAAGATTGTCTTGACTTCTTCAGCACATATAGCTTTAACTTCCCAAATCCCAATTGTGAAAGTCTGTCCCCGCAAAAAAGGCCTATGGAAAATAAAGGAAAGATAGAAGCAAAGAAATGGGGTGTATTTTCTAAACTCAATGACCGGTTTTGTTTGGAAACTCTGTTTCTCTCTTTTCTGAAACACAAAAGAGCCAAAAAACAATAAACAAACAAACAAAAATCAGGCTGGCCAATTTATTGCAAACTGCAGGTAGTGTAGGGATTGACAGAGGTGCTTGGCTGGAATGATGGACAACATGGAAGCGTGCTCAGGGACGCAATCAATAGATTACCTCCTGTTCCCATTTGTGGTAATTGTCATATAATAGCTTGTTTAAGTCTTCTTGCAGGCCTTAACTGCAGACTGGGTTCTCACCTTTGAACTATAATCCCCTAGTTTTAATTGTAAACAATAAATTGTCTTTCAAATGCTTCCGCTTCTCTTTGCCTCCATCCTCTCAAAATTGAATCTGCCTCAGCTTGATATCTAACAGAAGGTATAGCAGCAGTGAGGAGAGAAGCCAGCGCAGACCTCAGAAGTCACCTCTGAGCTGAGCTTCAGTGAATAAGGAATGCCGACAGAAGGACCTAGAAAACATGGCATCAACAAACAGCAGCCAGTTCACCTACCTCTAGCGGCCAGTTTCACTCTGACCTAACTTTCTCTCCACCCTCATCCTCTCCTATGTAAAGGCCTCTGGGGGAGGACAGTATTGCCATTTAAACAATAAGTTTCCCAGAGCTTGTGGCAGATATTTCTTTTTAATTGCTTAAAGGCCTCAAGAAATAAATGTTACACCACTGAGGTCCTTCAACTTGTTCTGGTGTGAGTCAAGAGCAGATCTCTCCCTCCTCTGGGTCCCCTTCCTATTTATTCCTTTGTATATCATTCGGAGCCATTAATCACTCCAGCAGCAGCTCCTTCTCATAGGAGATGTGGGAAATGATAATGTTTTATGTGAGTAATTAATCCTGTGGCAGATGTGGAGTTTCCAAGACTACTACCATTAGCACATTGACAGGCTTCAGAACACATCTTCCAGCACTGGTTAGTAATGATTTTAATATGCTAATACTATGTTACTCATAAACAAGGAACATTCAGGCCTTAAGTTTTACATAAGTGCTATTATACGCAGCGGCTTTCTTTCCAGAGAAGACTGGTGATGAGGTTTTTATACTCTTAATGCTGCTGTTGAATAAACAGTGTCCAATTAACATACCAGCTGGAAGTGCCCCATTCCTCAGTTCTGTTTCTTCCTATAATATTCAACATTTATTTGTAAAGCAAATAAAATAATTCACAGTAAAACTAACAGCCATTTGGGGAAGAGAAAACAGGAGTTCTAGGGTGGATTATTTTTCTAGCAATGTGGCTTTTGGTCTTGGAAACTGCAAACATGACTAACAGAGCTGCAAAAGGATATGCAGGGAAAAATACCGGCTGTATTTAATAATTTTAAAACATCTCCTAAGAATGCAAAGCTGGTGTCTGCCCCGTACTCACTTTGCCTGGTGGCTGCTAAGGACTTTTCTTACAGGGTAAGCTTGTGTTCTTGGATTCGCTATTTATCCAGAGCTGACACAGTCCACAGTCTGAAGCTTGCTTTATTATTTCTCCGCAGTTTAGGCAAGGAAATAATCCCTAGATAGTCACAGTAGCTTCTGTCTACCTTTCTTCTTGTCACATTTTCCTCTCAAAGATGTTTTCGTATAATAATGAATTGCTATCCACAGTAAACGTGCTTCATCATAATTTCGCTTCATGCTGAATTCGTAAACTGGCCACAGTCATTGACGGGCGGTCTATAACAGCAACAAAACAGAGTTGCTGCAGAAACTGACTCAAGGTCAAACCCTCAGTGTTGGGAAGTACAAAAACACTGCCTCTCAGAGAATGCTGCTTCTTATCATTTCATGTTTAATGTGATAAAAGGAAAGGACTCCAGGCATAAGAAATAATTTTTGTAATCAAGAGTATTTTTTTAAATAATCGTTTTAATCAAACAAATTGGGAAACCATTTTCCTGTGGGTTTAGACAGGGCACCAAAAATGGAGGGCAGAGGGTACCTCAAGAAACTAGATGAATGGATTCCAGCATGGTCAGCTGCTGTCAGTCATTCCTGTTAGGCCAGCACCCGCAAAGGAGAGTTTTATTGGAAACTTCTCCTCAGCAACAAACACACAAACCACACAAACAGAAGGTTTTGTTTGTTTGATTTGTTTAGGCTGCTATGTTATGTTTCATGAACAAAATGATCTTTTAGAAATTTCATGGAGACAAATCTTTTTTTTTTTTTTTTTGAGATGGAGTCTCACTCTGTCACCAGGCCTCAGTGCAGTGGCATGATCTCAGCTCACTGCAACTTCCGCCTCCCAGGTTCAAGCAATTCTCCAGCCTCAGCCTCTCGAGGAGCCGAGATTACAGGCGCACACCACTACGCCTGGCTAATTTTTGAATTTTTAGTAAAGATGGGGTTTTGCCATATCGGCCAGGCTGGTCTCCAACTCCTGACCTCAAGTGATCCACCCACCTCAGCCTCCCAAAGTGCTGGAATTACAAGCGTGAGCCACTGCGCCTGGCCCAATCATTTAGATACACTGTGCAACAATGCCGCAGGCACAACACAAATGAGAGTCCTACTCCCTCCCAGGGAAACAGCTAGGAGACAGCGTCCCGCAGGCAAGGCACTCCTTTCTGCTGACTGCAGATCCCGGAAGATGCTCCTTTCTCTTATCCCTATTTCCTTTGTCTTTTAGTCCAAGGAAAGGACACTGACATTTGCTGAGTGTCTATGAGTATATTCCATAGCCCAAGCACTCTCCACCATGATTTAATCTGCAGAACAACCTTATGAGACAGGTATCACTTGCTTCATTTCAGATGAGCCCCAGCAAGGAAAATTAAATTGTTCCAGGCCCAGAGATTCAAATCCAGTGCTGTCTGGCTCCAGACTCTGCTCTCATTATTTCCTCTTCTCATCTTCTCAGCACCAACTGTATTTCCTGGAAACTATTCTTGAGACTACATACAGTATGATAACGTGATTCCTGCCTTGGAGGAAGTCAAAGTTTAGCAAACAATTTGAAGTTTATTCTTGATATTATCAAAGAATATTTTCACCATACAGAGTATTTGCCAGAGTCCATTTAAATTGAAACCTTCATTGGTATAATCAAAATTTCAAAATTACAGTCAACTTAAAAGTTTGCATTTTTTTCACTCCTCTTTTTAATAATTCTTCTCTTGAACAAAGTGAGAGGAGTGTGCCAGTGTAATGAGATAATAGGAGCATTCCCCTGAAACAGGTAGAAATCTTCTGATCAAATTCACCAGTTTTAGTGACTTAACTACAAGCATATCTCAAAGATTGAACTGTTGCTTCATGCTATACACCTAAAAGGAAGATGCCTGACTAATGACGAATTAGAATTACATTATACCCTCTGCACAGTTAATTCATGCCTTTACAAATTCTTTTCATTTCATTGGTCTCATATGGATCCTGTGGACTTATGTGAGACCTACAATCCTCTCCTTCGATCGGTCTATAAAAGGCAGGTGGCATTGCTTTTCATTGCCATGGGCTTTAGAAAATGTACAGTCATCATCCCAAGATGATGTTTTTACATTCTTTCACTCATCCTCTTCTTAGCACACTCAAATTTCCTTAGTATTCTGCTTCCTTAATTTAGCAAATGATGTTTGTGTACCCACAATGTGCTAGGTAATGTGCTAAGAAACAGTGATAAATAAAGCTGACAAGGTACTTTCCCTGGTAGAGTTTATATTCTTTTCTTTTTTTTCAGACAGGGTCTTGCTCCGTTGCCCAGGTTGGAGTACAGTGGTGTGATCATGACTCACTGTAGCCTCAGCCTCTCGGATTCAAGTGATCCTCCTGCCTCAGCTTCCCAAGTAGCTGGGACTACAGGCACGTACTACCAAGCCCAGCTTATTTGTTTATTTTTCATAGAGACAGGGTCTCCTTATTTTGTCTAAGCTAGTCTCAAACTTCTGGACTCTAGCAATCCGCCCACCTCAACCTCCCAAAAGGCTAGAATTACAAGCGTGAGTCACTCAGCTCAGCCTAGTTTATATTCTATATCAGCAAATATTTTTTAGCAAAGAGCAAGATAGTAAACATTTTAGGCTTTGTGGATCACACCATCTCCAATGCAACGATTTGATTTTGCTGTTGAAGCACAGCAGCTTCCATAGACAATAGATAATTTAGTAAGATAGCAGTGTTGCAGTAAAAGGTTATTTGTAAAAACAAGCAGTGACCCAGATTTGGCCTGTGGACCATAACTTACTGATCCCTCTGCTATTAGATTCCATGTTGTTACTGGTCTCACTTTTTATTATATGTATTATTAAAGTAAACCTGGTATTATTTTCAATTAAACTTTTTATTTTCATATAATTACAGATTCACATTAAGTTGTAAAAAATAATATAGAGGAATTCTCTACACCATTCTCCCAAGTGGTAATATCTTTAGAAACTATAGCACAGTATCACAACCAAAATATTGACATGGATGCAGGCAAGATACAAAGTATTTCCAACGCTACAAAAATCCCTCATGACGACTTCCCATAGCCACATTCACTGCCCTCTCTACCTGCCCTCCTTAACCTCTGGCAACGGCAACCACTAATCTCTATTTCTATAATTCTATTTTTATAATTTCCTTCTCATCTCTATAACTTTAAAGGGTAAGAACACACGTTTTACCTACTTTCTGTTAACACAGAACACAAAGTCACATCTTCCTCTGCAGTTAGATTCTAAAACCGATAAATGAGTTAAAACTTAATTGTATATAAGAAAACTTAATCTTAACAATTCTTAGAAAGGCACCACTTTGTAGATACACATGCCGACTCACTCGAAAGTAGAGCCCGCACATCCTTCGGTGGTAGACCAGATGGCTTTGTCTCTGTCGTGGCACCTACTCATACTCAGATCATGTATCTTTAGTCACTGGAATTGCATTCAGCACTTCAAGAAAAGAAACATGTGGGAACTGAGGCTACCAAAAAAACACAACAGCTTCAGCTTCCTACCTCAAGTGCTTTATGCCTTATGTGATGCCCATTGAGTAGAATATCTTCTCCATCCCCCACTGTTTTCTTTTGTTCTTTAAAGCAAAGCACATGATGCATAGTATTAAATATACTGAATTGTTTTATTATCACTGGAGGTTTTACAATATTATTCACTGTCTTGGTAGAGCTCATCTGACTCATCAGAAATAGCAAAACTGCTGTCTGCTTCTATGTAAGTTCCATCTATTGGGTTATACTACTCTAGCCAGCTGGTGTCTTACAACTGCATCTGTTACTTAAAAACTAAAATTACAAAACACTCTTTCCTTTAGTAGACATTATATAGCTTTGTTATTGTAATTTTGGGCACACTGCATGAAGACTGTCACCTAAAATTGGGCATTTGTTTTGTACATTAAGAAGACAAATAGGTTTGATTCTTGCTTTATGTATTTTTTATCTTCCATGCAGTACAGAATGCAAACATCCATAGAAAGAATCAATTCTCTCCAATACTAAGAGCTTTGTTGTCTTTTTTTGACTTTGAAAGACCTTGGCTACTGTAAAACAAATCTGTTTAAAAAAAAAAGCAAGCATTATTGAAAGGGAGCACTCTGGTATACCAAGTTTTCACCCAGGGGGAATTTTTACAGTCAAGTTACAGCCCTCTTAAAATAGGGTTATAATAGAAAACACCAGCAGACAAACAGTAGTCACTTTAGAAGTTGTCTTTAATAGCAGTATAAGCACTGGCTATTTCTTCCTGGGAAATATTTGAAATACCTAAATGTGTTCCATCTTTACTCAGCCATGCACCTTCTAAATAATTTCCTAGTACAAGTGGAGGTTTGTGACTAGGAGAACAGCATGGGCTGTCTGGAATGTTTCCTCAGATTTCTGCAGTAAGCTTATGCCCCTCACATCAGTCGCTCTTAACATGAAAGAGACTTGATTTAACTTCTGCCCAGCAGTACACCCTTGGACTGTTATGAAATGGAAGCTTATATTCAATGCATGCGCTTGCGCCTCACAGTCTCAGCTTTCCCCAGGGAGCGCGAAGTCCTCCCTAGTTAGCCTTTGCCATGCTTGTGGTTGTGGCCGTTTCAGCACACATCTCAGGCTGCCTTATAGAATCATTTCTGGCGCACATGTCCATTTTTCCCATCAGATTCCACGCTCTCAAGAACAAGAACATTATTCTCTACAGCATCCAGTACAGAGCTTGGCACATGGTAAGCGCTGCAACAGCGTATGTGAGAATAAACCCCTGAGAGATGTTTACTGATGTAAGTGAAAAAGGTCTGGGATATCAGATTTTGGTAATACACAGGACTAGGGACACACTGATCCTGGGTAAACTACAACAACAACAGTTTTTTTAATGGAGTGAGGGGAATATAAAAAAGTAAGAAAAAAATTTAAAGAGATAAAAAGGAATAAAAAAGGAGTAGCAAGCTGAAACTGAAGCCAGATAGGGGAACAGTATCACCACATCGAGAGTTATCTTAGAGTAAATTTCAACAGTAGCACAGGACTTGGGTGGCTAAATTTTGTCACTGCTGCAAGTTGAGGGAGCTGAATCTGGGCAATATGCATTAGTATGAATCCTCCAAAAAAGCTAAAGAGATCTCAGGTTAGAAGCACCCCACTCCCAGCTCCAAGGAGGAAACACAAATTCTCTCTCAAAGAAAGTATTGCCGGTTTAGTTTCACATGATTCTTAGAGATTAAGTTGAACAAAATAGGAGCTCACAACAGCAACACAAGGAAATAAATTACCAACCACACAAGAAAATAACCAGCTATAAGTGAATTTAGCAGAAACAAAAATCCATAAAGTTAGGGTCTTGATTTTACTATTGGAATAATTCTAAGACAGAGAATATAAAATAGGTATAACATATTTCTTAAAAATATATAATTTTTCAAAAACAACTTTTTATTTGTCAAGCAACAAAAGACCTTATAAAATTATCAGAAAGATTTAAATAAAAATCAAACCAACTTTTAAAAATAAAAAAAAATAAGCATTTAAATTTAAATCTCAATTGAAGTATTGGACAGTCAATTATACACAGCTGAAGTAAAAATTAGATAATGGTGTAACAGATACTGAAAAGTTACTCACGAACAAATGAAGTGCGCGCTGAGACACCTCCCACCCCGCCGCACTCCGCCGCCATTTCCTTGCCAAGCCTAACGGTTAGGCCAACCCCAGCGCGCATCCGGAAGGACCGAGGCTCCGCCAATCGGAGGTCGCCAGTTTCGACCCTTCACCTAGGCTCGGACCAATCCAGGCCCCGGCTCCGCCGCCCTCTCTCCTCCCTTCTTGTGCGTCTTGCGCAGTCGCCGCTCGCTGCGAGAGAGGAGGGGCTCCGCGCACTACGGCAGCGCAGTCCGGTCCCGAACCCCCGGGAGGCTTGCGAAGGAGAAGCCGTTGCCGAGGAAAAGCAGCCGCCGGTGCCGGTCCCCGGGGGCGCCATGACGACCGGAGCGAACGCCACGCCGCTGGACTTCCCAAGTAAGAAGCAGAAGAGGAGCCGCTGAAACCAAGGCACAATGGAAAAGAAGACGGTGATTGCGGGAATGCCTACAGTTATTCCCTCTGGATTTACTCGAGAACAGGAAAGAGCTTACATAGTGCAACTGCGGATAGAAGACCTGACTCGTAAACTGCGCAGAGGAGACCTGGGCATCCCCCCCTAACCCTGAGAACAGGTCCCCTTCCCCTGAGCCCATCTATAATAGCGAGGGGAAGCGGCTTAACACCCGAGAGTTCTGCACCTGCAAAAAGGTGGAAGAGGAGCGGCACAACTTCATCACTGAGATGGTTGCACTCAACCCGGATTTTAAGCCACCTGCAGATTACAAACCTCCAGCAACACGTGTGAGTGATAAAGTCATGATTCCACAAGATGAGTACCCAGAAATCAACTTTGTGGGGCTGCTCATTGGACCCAGAGGGAACACCCTAAAGAACATAGAGAAGGAGTGCAATGCCAAGATTATGATCCGGGGGAAAGGATCTGTGAAAGAAGGGAAGGTTGGGCGCAAAGACGGCCAGTTGTTGCCGGGAGAAGATGAGCCACTTCATGCCCTGGTCACCGCCAGTACAATGCAGAACGTCAAAAAGGCAGTGGAACAGATAAGAAACATCTTGAAGCATGGTATCAAGACCCCAGAAGACCAGAATGATCTACGGAAGATGCAGCTTCGGGAGTTGGCTCGCTTGAATGAGCCCTTCAGGAAGACGACAACAGGATCTTAAGACCCTGGCAGAGCTCAGAGACACGCAGCATTACCAAACTACAGTGTGTACCAAGTGTGGAGGGGCTGGCCATATCGCTTCAGACTGCAAATTCCAAAGGCCTGGTGATCCCCAATCAGCTCAGGATAAAGCACGGATGGATAAAGAATATTTATCCCTCATGGCTGAACTGGGTGAAGCGCCCGTCCCAGCATCTGTGGGCTCCACCTCTGGGCCTGCCACCACACCCCTGGCCAGCGCACCTTGTCCTGCTGCTCCCGCCAACAACCCACCTCCACCGTCTCTCATGTCCACCACCCAGAGCCACCCACCCTGGATGAATTCTGGCCCTTCAGAGAGTCGGCCTTATTATGGCATGCATGGAGGTGGTCCTGGTGGGCCTGGAGGCGGCCCCCACAGCTTCGCACACCCATTACCCAGCCTGACAGGTGGGCATGGCGGACATCCCATGCAGCACAACCCCAGTGGACCCCCACCCCCTTGGATACAGCCACCACCACCTCCGATGAACCAGGGCCCCCACCCAACCGGGGCACCATGGCCCTCCTCCAATGTATCAGTACCTGGGAAGTACGCCTGTGGGCTCTGGGGTCTATCGCCTGCATCAAGGAAGAGGTATGATGCCGCTGCGGCCACCGCCTCCCAGTGGGCAGCCCCCACCCCCTCCCTCTGGTCCTCTTCCCCCATGGCAACAGCAGCAGCAGCAGCAGCCTCCACCACTCCCTCCGCCCAGCAGCAGTATGGCTTCCAGTACCCCCTTGCCATGGCAGCAAAATACGACTACCACTACGAGCGCTGGCACAGGGTCCATCCCGCCATGGCAACGGTAGCAGGCGGCTGCCACAGCTTCTCCAGGAGCCCCTCAGATGCAAGGCAACCCCACTATGGTGCCCCTGCCCCGCGGGGTCCAGCCGCCTCTGCCGCCTGGGGCCCCTCCCCCTCCACCGCCTGGTTCCGCAGGCATGATGTATGCCCCGCCCCCTCCTCCTCCACCTCCCATGGACCCTTCTAACTTTGTCACCATGATGGGCATGGGGGTGGCGGGCGTGCCACCCTTCGGGATGCCTCCAGCTCCCCCACTGCCTCCACCGCAGAACTAGACTTGTTTTTTAAGAAAATATATATTATATAGAGAGAGAAAAAAAAAGTTACAATGCAGTGCAGAGAATAGAAAGCATAAAAAAGACTTAGCGAGTAGAATTAGTTAATTGAATTTTTAGAAGGAAAGAGAAAGAATGGAGGAGAGGCAGTATTTAATGGTAGACTGGGCGTGGTAGATCACACTTGTAATCTCAGCACTTTGGGAGGCCAAGGCGGGTGGATCACCTGAGATCAGGAGTTCAAGACCAGCCTGATCAACATGGTGAAACCCCACCTCTACTAAAAATACAAAAATTAGCCAGCTTTGGTAGTGGGTGCCTGTAATCCCAGCTACTTGGGAGGCCGAGGCAGGAGAATTGCTTGAACTCAGGAGGCAGAGGTTGCAGTGAACCAAAATCGCGCTATTGCACTCCAGGCTAGGCAACAAGAGTGAAACTCTGTCTCAAAAAAAAAAAGAAGAAGAAGGTAATAATTGATGATATTCCATGACTAATGAAAGGCAATAATCTTCAGAAAGAGGATGCAAAACTCGTATCAAACACCATAGATAAAACCAAATCCACACCTAGACATATTGTAGTCAAACAGCAGAATACCAATGACAAAATGAAGGATTATAAGACACGTAGAGGAAAAATGCAAATCGCTCACAGAAAAACAATTAAAATGGGAAGCAAGATTCTCAGAGTAGTGAAAGCTGGAAGATAGCGAAAGAATGCCATCCAAATGCTAATGTATACAACCATCAACCTAAAACAGGATATTCAGCAAAATATCCTTTAAAAATGAGGATGAAATAAGGACATGTTTAAATAAGCAAATGCTGATATAGTCTACTCAGCAGACTTTCACTAATGAAACTTATATATATTTCAGAAAATAAGAAAGCTGCCCAATACAGAAGGAGAAAATGAGAAAAACAAAACTGGAAAACATGTATGCAAATTTAAACAAATATTTCATACAATTATAATGATGCTAAAGTCTGATGTGATTAGATTAAAAACTAAAATAAGGAACAAAAAAGGTATTTTGGAGACTGGGTCTCAGAATAACAAATACTTGAAGTTTGTGTATGGCTTGGAAAGACATCTAGATAAGACTAACTTCGGACTTTGGTAAGTACAAATAGTAGTAGTGATCCAAATACATAGTAATATTTCAAGTGTAGCAACTACAAAAATAAGACAGTCCAAATAAGTGGAAGGAAAGATAGAATGAGAAAATAAACAAATTCAAATTTGTACAGACAGAAAGAAACACAGAAAAGTCAGGATATAGGAAACTACCAAGTAATATAAGAAACATAAATTTTAATGGATTACTAATAAAAATAAATGAAAATAATTTAAGTTGTCCAGCCAAGGGATACAGATAGTCAGATTGGGTGGGGAAACAGCCAGCTATATGCTAGTCACAAAATAAAGTTTTAAAATGAGTACAAGGCAAGACTGAAAGTAAAAGGATGAAAGTAAAAGATGAAAAACTATGTAAGATCACAATGAACCAGTGAAAACAGGATTAAATATATTAATTCAGGAAAAAAATGACCTTAAGAAACACACATTTTTTCCAAACAAAATGTGTTACCATGGTAAAGGCTCTTCTCAAGAGAAACAAGTAAAAATTCAAAAAGTGCATACACCAAATAGGGACTCAAAATGTACAAAACAATTAAGTGATAAAATTACAGATTAAAAGTAACAAATCCATCATTATAGCAGAACATTTCAATATATATCTCTCCATAATTGGTAGCTCAAGCTGACAAAAGAGTGGTAAATATGTAAAATTTAAAATCACAATCGACATGCTTGACCTAAAAGATGTAAATAGGATGCTGTACCCAGCAATTAGAGAATATATAGTCCTCTCAAGGACACATGGAACATTACAAAACAATTGTTTACACAGAAGCCATAAAGCAGGCACCAACAAATTTCAGATTTTAACCATAATGTAATCCAGTTAGAAATGAATAATTAGGCTGGGCGCGGTGGCTCACGCCTGTAATCCTAGCACTTTGGGAGGCCGAGGTGGGCAGATCACGAGGTCAAGAGATCAAGACCATCCTGGCCAACATAGTGAAACCCCGTCTCTACTAGAAAATACAAAAATTAGCTGGGTGTGGTGGCGCGCGCCTGTGGTCACAGCTACTTGGGAGGCTGAGGCAAGAGAATTGCTTGAACTCAGGAAGCGGAGGTTGCAGTGAGCCGAGATCGCACCACTGCACTGCAGCCTGGCGCCTGGCGACAGAGCAAAACTCTGTCAAAAAAAAGAAAGAAATGAATAATTAGAAATAAGTTATGTGAGTTTTTTTAAAATTCACATAGGCATTTTTAAAAGACTAAGTAATGCACAAGTCAAAAACATCATAACTGATATTTTTAAATACTTACAGGTAAACGATAACTTGAGAGTGGTGCACCGGGGGAACACACAGATACAAACTAGAAACTGGTAGGAGGTATTTGCCACACACATAACCAAATATTGATTGATGTTCAGTATATATAAAGTGCTGTTGGCCAGGCACGGTGGCTCACGCCTGTAATCCCAGCACTTTGGGAGGCCGAGGCGGGTGGATCATGAGATCAGGAGATCGAGCCCATCCTGGCCTCCTGGCCAACATGGTGGTGAAACCCCATCTCTTAAAAAAAAAAAAAAGAAGAAGAAGAAGAAGTATTGTTAATCAATAAGACAAGAAACCCAATGAGAAAAGATATGAATAGGTATTTTAGAGAGGAGGAAACAAGATAGGCAAATGAACCTGTGAAAAGGGCTCAATATCATTCACAATCAGGGAAACACTAATTAAAACACAATTAGATACCATTTTTCATTCATTAGAAGAGCAAAAATTTAAAAACCTGACAACACTAAATGTTAGCAAGAGTAGAAGAAGAATCTGCCACTCACCTAATGAGAATATGAATTATTATAACTACCTTGCAATGAAATTTTGCATTGTTTGGAAAAGTTGAACTTGCAGCCAAAAATTATACAGTACCAAGTTATGCTAGAGGAACTTTTGCATGTGTACACCTGGAGACATGTACACAGTTATTCAGAACAGAACTACTATAGCAAAAAAAAGCTAAAAATAAACCAAACAAATTAAGGATATGGACAAATTGTGGGTTTATTCAAACAGTAAAAATATGTTGTTTTAAAAACGAATTAACTATAGCTATGTACAAGAGCGTGGATGAATTTTAGAAACAAGTTGAATGAAAAAAAGAGTAAAGTATGAAAAAATTGTATTCTATTTGAAATCAAAGCTAAATATATAGTAATAAAGGCATATGTGTTGTGCATCTGTGGTTAAAAGTTATATTTAAAAAATGGGGAGGAGGAGTTGAGAGTTGGGGAAGAAAGTAACTGTTAATGGGTACAGTGTTTCCTTTTTTAGTGGTAAAATGTGCTAATATTGATTGTGGTGATGGTTGCACAACTCTGTGAATGTTCTTTAAAAAAAGTTAAACTGTACTCTTTAAATGGGTGTATGGTACAGGTGTGGATTATATCTCAATGAAGCTGTTTAAAAAAAAAAAAGCAAGGGAATGATTAAACACAAAAGTTTAAGAGAGTGGTTGCCTTTGATAACAAAATGATGGAGATCAGGTAATTTCATGGATTTTTGTTGTAGTTTTATTCATGCATATAAGTGTATGTGTGTGTATATTTTTCTGTATCTGTCAAATATCATGTAAGTTTAAAGGCTGAATAAAACAAACAAATTCGCATATTTCCCCTGGAGAGACTTTATTTTGAGCTTCCAGAAATTCACATGCAGCAAAGCCCCAACTCTGTAAAAGTGACTCACACCAGAATTCTTATTTTTGGAATAATTGAGTTTGTATGAACAAAGTGAAATAAATTTCAAACACTAAAATCCTCTGGTGTACAGATTTGCCCATTATAATTCAAAAGTCTAAATATACTCTAGGAGTAAAACATAAGGACGCTTATATCATCAATTTGCCCTTGGAAGTATTTTTAAAGTGAAGCTGACTTGTATAAAACCTCTTTAATGTGAATGTTTCCATTGGATTTGAAAAAAATAAGTAAATGCCTTTAACTTTCATTTAAGATTTTTCAGGTGGCCTGGAGGCATGGAAAAGAAGACTGCACTAATCTATCCAAAGTTCAGCTACAAATTCTACAGTGTCTCACTCTTCTCTTTTCCCAAAAATGCAATTATTTCACAGAGGGAACACAATTATAAATATTGAGAACAATCATATCTAAGTTGTATTAGACCAAAATTATTGTTAAATTATGTCACCCTTTGTGTCTTTGATTTGTATGTTCAGAAGCAATAAGAAATGTTGCTTCTAGGCCAGGCATGGTGACTCATGTCTGTAAACTCGGCACTACAGGAGGGCTGAGGTGAGAGGCTTGCCTGAGCCCAGGAGTTTGAGACCAGCCTAGGCAACACAGAAAGACCCCTGTCTCTACAAAAAATACAAAAATTAGCCACTTGTGATGGCGTGGGCCTGTAGTCTCAGCTAATTGGGAGGCTTAGGTGGGAAAATCAATTGAGCCCAGAAGGTAGAGGCTGCAGTGAGCCATCATGGCGCCACAGCATTCCAGGCTGGGTGACACAGCAAGACCCTGTTGATTCACATTAGTAAATCTTATGTTATCATTTCAGCACCTTTGGACCTTGTACAACTGTGACTTTTCTTGTCACTGCCAGAATTTTACCTTAAAGATCTGGAAATAAACATAGACTTTGTGAAATACTGTCTTAAGAAGACTTCACTACCATATTCTTTTCATGTACACATATTTTTTAAGTGCTGGGCTAATCTCAAGTTGATTCACATTAGTAAATTTTATGTTAATCGTTTGAGCACCTTCAACAAAGTCTGTAAGCTCGAAACCTTTACCTCTTGCACTAATCAAATGTCTTAAATTCTACTCAAAGGGATCCAGTCCTTTTTCAAAGGCAGTTCTGTCTTTCAGAGTGCACTACTGAAGTGCAAATGCTGGCTGGGCACTGTAATCCCAGCACTTTGGGAGGATGGAGTGGGTAGATCATTTGAGACCAGGAAGTTCAAGACCAATCTGAGCAATATGATGAAACTCTGTCTACAAAAATTCAAAAACAGCCAGGCATGGTGGGATGTGCCTGTAGTCCCAGATCCCAGGGAGGCTAAGGTGGGAGGATCACCTGAGCCCACGAGGTTGAAGCTGTAGTGAGCTATGATTATGCCACTGCCCTCCAGCCTGAGAAACAGAGTGAGACACTGTCTCAAAAATAAAATACAAATGGCCTTCAGAAAGCAATTACCTCACGAGAGCAATTTTGCATGATTAACTGTCAGTTGTGCTCAGGTCCTTGGTCTACAGAAATCTGAATCAAGATAGGCCATTAGCAGAGGGAGGAAAAAGGCAAGGTGGGTAAGATGGAGATGACTCTGGAAGTAGAAGAAAGGAGGCACATATTCACCAAGAGGAGAGAATCACAGAAGACTTGCCAGGGAAAACCATGCTTCTCCATTTCACAATATTTTGGAGCGGTAGACAATACAAAGGAGCTAAGAGACTTGCTTCGAATGGCAGCAGAACAAGACAATTTTGTAGCAAGACATCCAGAAGCACCAGGTCACAGGTCACCAATTCAGCTGGCTTCCGCACTGTGATTTTGAAACTCTCATAAAAAGTGTGTTAAGCAGAACAAAAGTTTATTGTCCTGTATTACTGTACACAGCATTTCTAGAATAACAGATTAGATGCCTCTAGGAGCTTAGAGAGAGAACCATATGGATGAGAAAGATTCCCCACTGATACTTGAGACATGTCTAGACTCCCTGAAGCAACTTAATGTACATCTTGAGATTCAAGCTGAGAGAGGTTTTAATATTTATCTTTCTTAATTATAAAGGTGATACATTTTCATCATGAAAAATGGAGAAATTGAAAATGACTATAAAACACCATTTTGTATTCATCAGATAGGCAAAAATTAAAAAGCCCTGTAATAGCAAATGTTATTCAGGATGAAAAGAAATAGAAACTCCTTTATACTGCTGGAAAGAGTAGATTTTAGAAGAACCACTTTGGCAAGACCTAGTAAAATTTAAAAATGTATATACTCTTTTTTATTTTCTTTTTTTTTTTTTTTTGAGATGGAGTTTCCCTCTTGTTGCCCATTGCTAGAGTGCAGTGCCACAATCTCGGCTCATTGCAAACTCCACCTCCCAGGTTGAAGAGATTCTCCTGCCTCGGCCTCCCAAGTAGCTGGGATTACAGGCATGTGCCATAATGCCAGGCTAATTTTGTATTTTTAGTAGAGACCAAGTTTCACCATGTTGGTCAGGCTGGTCTTGAACTCCTGACCTCAGGTGATCCACCCACCTCAGCCTCCCAAAGTGCTGGGATTACAAGCATGCATCACCGCGCCTGGCCATGTGTACTCTTTAACCCAGAAACTCCACCATTAGGTATTCACCTTTGAAAAACTCACCCTTTTACACAACAAAACATGTACAAAGATGTTTGTTGTAGCACTTTTTATAACAATAAAAGAGTGAAACCGTTCTATGTATTCCTCAGAAGGGATAGGCATAAACTGTAGAATAATACATAATAGTCAAAATTAATGAATTGTATCTACAGATATCACATGATTATCAAAAACATTTTGCTATATTTTTTTAAAAGCAAATTAGAAAAGAATATGTACAGTATAATGTCATTTAGCTATAATATTAACACATTCTACAATATAAACACATATATCATTTAGGATACATACATAGGTGATTAAAAAATCCAAGACATATTTCAGAATGATGCACAATATATGGGTTAACTTAGGCTGCCAGTGACAAGAAATCTAGTGATAGCAGTACAAATATATTAGAATTACATTTGTTTGTCAAATGGAAGTCTAGATAAGTTGCTTAAACTGAGACGGCAGCTTTGCAGGCATGAAGAAAACAGAAATTTTCTATCTTACAGCTCTACCATCCATAGCCCGTAGCTTCTATCTGGTGGTCCAAGAGAGCTCCTACCATGATAGCCCCACTCTAGCCAATGTGAAGAAGGAATAGGAAAGAGAAGGAGCCCTTCTTTCTTTAAGGAATCTTCCAGGATGTTGTACATATAATTTCTACTTTAATTATACTTCACTGCCAGAGTTCACTCAAATGGCAATATCTGGGAAATGCAATGTTCAGTCCAGACAAACATGTACCAAAAGAAAAAAGCCGGGCGCAGTGGCTCATGCCTGTAATCCCAGCAGTTTGGGAGGCCTAGGCAGGCGGATCATGAGGTCAGGAGTTCAAGACCAGCCTGACCAATATGGTGAAACCCCATCTCTACTAAAAATACAAAAATTAGCTGAGCGTGGTGGCACGTGCTTGTAGTCCCAGCTACTCGGGAGGCTGAGACAGGAGAATCGCTTCACCCTGGGAGGCGCAGAGGTTGCTGTGAGCCAAGATCACGCCACTGCACTCTAGCCTGGGTGACAAAGTGAGACTTCTATCTCAGAAAAAAAAAAAAAGAAAAATAAAAATCAGTGATTACTTCTACAAAGCGGGGTGGGGGAATAGGAGAGAGGAGTGAGACTAAAGTTGTTACCTGTAATATCAAATTTCTTGTATGTTTGAAAGAAAGACTAGAAGCAAATATAGCCTAGTATTAGCATCTGTTTAATCTTTGTGATGGGGGCATAAGCATCATTTCCATGATTTTTAATCTTGTCTGTTTCTTTGAAATCTTCGTAATTTAAAAGAAATTTTTTAAAGGTATGGAAAATATAGGAAAATAGCTATGTAGAAAAACCATTGACCCTAGTTCCCCCATATACGTTACACATGAAAATATCAAAATAGCATTCTAGCAGCCAGGCCTTTGATCTTTTTCCTATACGTAATTTTTTATACAGTTGTGTTTTTAATATTTATATATTTCTGTAAAGTGCTTTTTAGTTTATTTCATCATAAGTGTTTCTCGTAGCTTTTGAATTTCAAAAATGTATGTTTTTTGTTTTTAGACGGAGTCTAGCTCTGTTGCCCAGACTGGAGCACAGTGGCGTGATCTCTGCTCACTGCAACCTTCTCCTCCCACGTTCAAGTGATTCTCCTCCCTCAGCCTCCCGAGTAGCTGGGATTACGGGCATGCACCACCATGCCGGGCTAATTTTGTATTTTTAGCAGACAGTGTTTCTCCATGTTGGTCAGTCTGGTCTCAAACTCCCAACCTCAGGTGATCTGCCTGCCTCGGCCTCCCAAAGTGCTGGGATTACAGGCATGAGCCACCAATCCCAGCCACATGCCCAGCTAGTTTTTGTATTTTTAGTAGAGATAGGGTTTCACTGTGTTGGCCAGGCTGGTCTCGAACTCCTGACCTCATGATCCGCCCACCTCAGCCTCCACAAGTGTGGGATTACAACCGTGAGCCACCACGCCAGCTAAAATATATAATATTTAATGGCTATCAGGTAATCTATCATGAGGATGTATCAAATTAAATTAACCCCTTATTGTTGAATATGATGATTTTATAAATGTTAAATAAACTTTGTTATGGATATTCAATGTACATATTTCATCTTCTATCAATCACTTTGTCTCCAGATACTATTAATTTCAAGAGAGAAATAATTATTAGTGTTTCCCATTTGTTTAGTTACAGTTGAGAAGCGGTTTTTGTTTTGCTAAGCGATTCACACTGGTCTTTTGTCCAAATTTCTTAGAATCAGTTGAAATCCCCTGAAACCAGAAGTTGTCCTCACATATTTTCCTGACTCTCCTGGAACTTCTATTGATTTTATGTGAGCCCACAAATATGACAGAAAAGCATATCAGGGGACTCTGGCCCTTGGGAATAGTAAGAGCTCACGGTACTCTGTGTTCCCATCTCTGCAAAGCCTGAGCAATATTTTGGTACAATTGATGAATGTGGCCAAGCTGCTCATTTTTTTTTCCAAATGCTAAGTTCAATTCACTCTCGCTCGTGCTCTCATGCATTTTTAGTAGCCTTCCATTTAGACAATGCATAAAAGATACCTTCCAAAGTCCTTTAATAGATCATGCCTGTCATGAATGCATCCAAATGTACTTTAGAACTCTGTCTAGATACTATTGTGTGCCACAATTTAGTGATGCATTTTTAATCTAATTCAAAAAGATATTGGCCAGGCATAGTGGCACATGCCTGTAGTCCCAGCTACTTAGGAGGCTGAGATAGGAGGATGGCTTGAGCTCAGGAGTTTGAGGCTGTACCACACCTGTGAATAGCCACCGCACTCTCACCTGGACAACATAGTGAGACCCAGTCTCTTAAAAAATGTAAAAGAATATATATATATATATATATATATATATATATATATATATTATGCTCACTGCAACCTTCTCCTCCCACGTTCAAGTGGTTCTCCTCCCTCAGCCTCCCGAGTAGCTGGGATTACGGGCATGTGCCACCATGCCGGGCTAATTTTGTATTTTTAGCAGACAGTGTTTCTCCATGTTGGTCCATATATATATATATATATATATATGGGTGTCCATATATATATATATATATATATGGGTGTCCATATATATATGGGTGTTGAGACACCCAGTGTTTCTCCATATATATATATATAATTACTACAAATTTTGAAAGAACCTACTCAAAGAAAAGCTTTCCAAGAAATTCCAAATTCATTCATTCATTCTTTCATTCATTCATTCAACAAATGTTTATCAAGCACTCAATGCGCTCCACTTGTGGCACTACAGAAATGCACAGACTAAACATGGGAAGTGAATATGTAAGTAAACAATTAAGACAATGTGATTGGGGGCAGTGGCTCATGCCTGTAATCCCAGCACTTTGGGAGCCCAAGGCAGGCGGATCACTTGAGGTCAGCAGTTCAAGACCAGCCTGGCCAACATGGTGAAACCCTGCCTCTACTAAAAATACAAACATTAGCCAGGTGTAGTGGTGCACGCCTGTAATTCCAGCTACTCAGGAGGCTGAGGCAGGATAATCGCTTGAACCTGGGAGGAGGAGGTTGCAGTGAGCCAAGATCTTGCCACTACACTCCACTCTAGCCTGGGCGACAGCGTGAGACTCCATCTCAAAAAAAAAAAAAAAAAAAAAAAGACAATGTGACACCTGAGTAGAGTAAGAGCAAGTTTGCGAGTATTAGTTTGAATATGTTTATGTGAGTGTGTTTGTAAAACAAAGACCTGGCCATTTTCTTTGATTCTTTGATACATACTTATTAATCAAGTCTACTAAGAGAAACACGCAGACTGACAGGTTCTGTGCAGAAATTCCATGGAAGCCAGTCTCCCTTTCTGTAGCCTCTTTTTCTTCTAACTCCTTTCCCAGCTATTCACAACTTGCTGCTCCATCCTCACCATCTCCTTAGTTCTGTGTGGATGCTAACTACGCATCCCTCACAATCTCATTCTTGGGGGATTCCTCTTTCAGGAAACCGTCTCTGAGTTACATGATATCCCAGACCTTTCTGGTCTTATCTCTGCTACACCCCCAGCACAGTGGTTTGTAGAGGTATTTTACAAAAAAAAAAAAAGCACACAGAGGCCAGGCGCAGTGGCTCACGCCTGTAATCCCAGCACTTTGGGAGGCCAAAGCAGGTGGATCATCTGAAATCAGGAGTTCGAGACCACCCTGACAATCAGGGAGAAACCCCATCTCTACTAAAAATACAAAGTTACCCAAGCATGATGGCACATGCCTGTAATCCCAGCTACTGGGGAGGCTGAGGCTGGAGAATTGCTTGAACCCGGGGGGCAGAGGTTGCAGTGAGCCAAGATCGTGCTATTGCACTCCAGCCTGGGCAACAAGAGCAAAACTCCCTCCCAACAAAAAAGCGCATAGAACAAATGGGATAAACTCAGATCGTGGCTGCCTCTGCACTTAGTCTACTCAGATGACACATTGTTTTAATTGTTTTTTTACCTATCCACCTCTCACACTTCGTGAATACAGATCATGCTTGAATTATCTTTAGCCAGGTTTTCAAAAATGGGCATGGTAGATAAAACCTACAGTAAAGACTCAATAAATATTTGTTGAGTGAAAGAAAGAATAAATCAATTTGTATCCTTCTAGTACCCCTTAGCAGAGTGCTGAGCATACGGTTTTCAATAAATTGTCGATTGATTTCCTTATGTGGTATAAAATTATGAATGTATCAACAGAAATTTTTTAAGTAGGTGTTCTTTTTCTAATGGTTTAGCTTGGTAATTTTAATATATATTCGATTAGATAGAGAATGTTTAGCAGCACCTTTTCAGAATTGGTGGTCACATCAACTTTCCATTTTAAGATGATAGATGTAAAACTTTGTTTAAAAAAAAAATCTACAGCCCAGTCCAGGGTTCCCAGACGGCTCACCCATGACAGGACCCATCCACGGATGCCCAGTCTACTTGAAGAATGCAAAATGGTCCCTGAATGTGTCATCTGATGGTCATTTTTCTTAGACACGAGGTGCAACTCATTACAAAATACCCAGAAGACAAGATAATGTCCCAAAGTGCATCCCTGCAAAAATCTACAGCCATTCTCAGAAAGAAAGACATTCATCGTTTCCCCTCCTGCAGGACTCAGTTTTGTTCCTTCAAAAGTCCTAGTTGAGGTCCTCAACCCTAGTACCTCAAAATGTAACGGTATATGAAGAGAATAAGGTCTTCAAAGAGGTTATTAAGTTAAAGTAGGATCACCAAGTGAGGCCCTAACCCGATATGACTGTTGGCCTTACAAGAAAAGGAAACCTGGACACAGACTTGTGCATACACAAACGATGACATGTGAAGATAAGGGAGAAGACGGCCATCTACAGCCAGGAAGAGAAGCCTCACCAAAAACTAACTCTGTCAACACCTCAATATCAGCCTCCAGGACTATGACAAAATAAATTGCTGTTGCTGAAGCCACCTAGACAGTGGTACATTGTTACGGCATCTCTAGCAAACCAGTCCGTCTCCAGGGGAAACGCTCCATGTGATCCTCCTGCAACCTGCCTCATTGTCCGTGTTACAACGACGAGCTGCCTGAGACCTCCCAACAGAGTTTACTAAATGGCCTAACAGGAACCTGAAAGTTAACATATCTGCCCCAACCAGCTTAATTGTCCCCTCCCTGTGGGGAGCATCACTGGACAGCAGCTCCTTCCCCTGCCTGGCCCTGATTCCCTATCATATACTGTTACTGTTTTTCAGTCATAGCATTAAGTTGCAATCTATAATTACCTTGCTTTTTAAGTTGTAATCTACAATTATCTTGATTTTTGCCTAACAAGAATGTAAGCTCCATGAGGGCAGAGCCCTGTCTAACTCATGTCTGTATCCCGAAGGCCTAGCACAATGCCTAGAGTCATAGATATTTTTGAATGAGTCTATTATTTTTGTTTCTTGAATCTCCTAGGTAAGCACAAGCTCTTTTTTGATATACTAATGCAAATATAGAATATTTTTGTCTTCATTTTCAATTCATGAAGCTTTTGGAATACCCAGCCGAGAGACCTAGACTTGACTTCTTTAAAGGAAGCCAAAATGAAAGCAGATATCCCTGGCTCCATGTGCACTAGCCTGCCTGACAGTAACAGTTCACAATATTTTAAATGATGGAGGTTGGGCGAGGGAGGGGATCAGGATGGGAGACCCATAAGAAGAATGATATTGCATTCAGAGGAGTGTTAGAAATGAAGCATGTGTTATAAATAATAAAATACACCCAACTGTGCATATTAAGTTGTAATTCGATCTCTGGCTCCTTCTGACATTGATAAACCACTCAAAGCTTCCCTCTCATGGTTCCGATGCCACAACTGACTAACTTCCCTTAGTGGAACTTCTACCTCCTTGTTATTAGATGATATCAGTTCTACATAATTCTGCGTGTGTGAGAAACAGGCAATGAGAGCCACACCACATAAACTGGACAACCGAGATTCTGTTTAAAACTATGTTGTGCCATTTATGAAGATGTGCAAATGTACTTTGTAAATGAGGCACAAAGCGGCAGTTGGAGCAAGCAGAGTTTCTGGGTTCTAGATTACTCTTATAAATTCAGTCAAATGTAAAAGAGAAGCGAAGAGCAGAAGCTGTGTACATCAAGTACACAGGTCCTGTCGCTACTATTTCCTCTATTCGGTATTGATTTAAACATTCGTTTCTTAAAAAGAAATGGTGTTTTCCAGATGGAATGAGGACTCCTGGACCAGAGTGGAGGCAGTGCCACTCCAGGTGTCCAGACAAGCCCTCTGGGCTGCTCTGAATTCTATGGAATGCCTTTCCAATCTTCAGCATAAAACGGCTCTGACAGCAGAAATATCTGCTACCGGTTCTCCCCATCTGACCAAGTAAATTCACCGGAATTATCCTGAAAATCAGCGTTGCTATTACCAGCTCCACTGTCACTCAGGGCTTCTCAGTCACAGCAGAAGCCCAGGGTGAGCTCTCTGCCTGGGATCTGAGATTGGGCAGGGGTTTCACCAGGCACATGGAGAATAAGCACGAGCTTACTCTTCCACCTATCCACCAATTCCTATAAGGTTCCAAGGTCTCCCCTCCCTTCCAGGTATCTGGTTTATTCCCTTGGGAGCAATAGGACATCTGCTGAAGCTACTGAGTGTGGTGACTGGTTCTGCCCCAAAGCACTTAGCTAAATTAGGGGAAGGGAGTCTCAGCAGCCTAAAAATAGCAAATAGAACACAGATTTTTTTTCTCACCCCCTTCTCCCCTTCCCACCAGTCACTTTCACTTCAGAATGTTTTCTACTGACATCAAGATAGGGGACTATCTAGGAGAAGATGATCAGCAGGCAAGCAAGAGAGAGAGGCAGAAGGAAGGAGGCAAAGAGAAACAATCTGGGACGAAAATCCTAGACAGGTCAGAGCACGTTCCCCAGCACGTGGGCCAGCTGGGGGTCATGAGTCCCTTGACACACACAGATGGTCTTGCAGAAGCATTGCCCAGCCCAAGCCAGCCAGAGCTTCCTGAAATTGACTCGCTGGATGGTCAAGGGCAGCCTGTGACCTTCATGCCAAAGCAGCAGGAAGTCAGACTCATACTTAGATTTTGCTACTTTTCAATGAACTTTCATCAGGAAAAGGATCTGGAAGTGCACACAAAACAACTATTAATTAGAGTTTATCTCTGAGGGATGGAGTGAGAGGTAGAGGAAAGAATTATTTAGACTTTTGAATTGACATCATTTTATAAAAAGCAATAACAGTTATAACCGGTTTTTACTTCCTTTCGTGATTTCGAAGTTTTTCATAAGAAATGATTTGCTAGGACAATTTTTCGAATTTATTTTAATTTTTAATTTTTTTTTATTTTGAGACAGAGTCTCGCTCTGTCACCCAGGCTGGAGTGCAGTGGTATCGTCTCACTGACTGCAGCCTCTATTTCCTTGGTTCAAGAGATTCTCGTGCCTCAGCCTCCTGAGTGGCTGGGATTACAGGTGGACACCACCACACTAGGCCAAGTTTTGTATTTTTAGTAGAGATGAGGTTTCACCATGTTGGCCAGGTGGGTTCGAACTCCTAACAAGTGATCCGACCACCTCGGCTTCCCAATGTGCTGAATTATAGGCGGAGCCACCATGCTCAGCCACTAATACAATTTTTAAATAAATAACTATTTTTAAAATGCTTTCATAGGCATGATCACATTTAATCTTCTCCACACCCCAGTGAGATGAGCAAGGTGGATATAGCTCAGGATTCAGAATCACCCAGCCTTGGGTTTGATTTCTTTTTTCAAATCCACCAGCTATGGAATCTGAGGGAGGAATTTGAACTGGTACCACAGATGTGATAATAGTACCCACTATGTCAGTGTCTTAGTAGAATTCTATCAGATACAATTTTTTTTTTTTTGAGACAGAGTCTTGCTCTGTCCCAGGCTGGAGTGCAAGTACAGTGTCATGATCTTGGCTCACTGCAAGGTCCGCTTCCCGGATTCAAGCGATTCTCCTGCCTCAGCCTTCCAAGTAGCTGGGACTACAGGTGCGTGCCACTATGCCTGGCTAATTTTTGTGTTTTGGATGGTCTTGAACTCCTGACCTCGTGATCTGCCAGCCTCGGCCTCCCAAAGTACTGAGATTATAAGCATGAGCTGCGCCTGGCCTTAGATACAACGTTTTAACCCTTATAAAAATATTTGGCACATGAGAAGCACTCAGTAATTAGAAGTCATTGTCATTGTTCTTGCTATTATCCTAGTTATTAGCATTATTACTATTACGAGAGAATTTTAAGAGCTAAGTTCCAGGGTAACACAGCTAGCAGTGGCTAAGCAAAAACCAGACCCAAATTTGTTTTGTGGCCACCACATGGCAGGGGATTAAACAAGACTGTTCATATTATCCCTATCTCGAGTTTCAGACTAGAACAGGACAGCCGGAGCCCTCTCCAGGATCAATCTCAGAGAGAAAGCCTCATGAGAGCCGTAGAGATCTGGACATGGGTCAGCTCAGCCCCAAATTCTTACTGATCCAAATGACAGATGTTTTGGAACAAATAATGCTATCAAAACAACTTTTGGGGGGAAAAAACTGTCTGCGCCTATTGGGCAAAGCTGAAGAGAAAGGTTTGAAGGAAAATTAATATTTATGTGGGTAGACCTAAAATAACTTTTTTTAAAAGATATGGTCTTGCTCTGTCACCCAGGTGGGCATGCAGTGGTGCAATCACAGCTCACTGTAGCGTCAACCTCCTGGGCTCAAGCAATCCTCCTGCCTCAGCCTCCCAATAGCTAGCATTACAGGCATGCAACACCATGCCCAGCCACTGGCTAATCTTTTAAATTTTTTTGCATAAATGAGGCCTTGCTGTTTTGCTCAGGCTGGTCTTGAATTCCTGACCTCAAGGAATCCTCCTGTCTTGGCTTCCCACAGTGCTGGGATTACAGGTGTGAGCCACTGGCCAGCCTTAAGTTAACTTTTCACTAAAGATTTTATTTGTAGTTTTGTTGCTTATAAAGAGAAATGGCAACAAAAAAGTAATTTGAATATTCCTCAAGTCTTATCACCAACTTAGTGTCAAAGCAATTCCAAAATTTACTAGTATTTCATTGCACTTTAGGGTCCCTTCAGTATTTTTATTTAGACAGTGTGATTGATTGCATCTTCTTAAACATCCATTACATCATTCAGATTGAGGTCTAACCTGTTTCAGATCTTCTCGGTGTTTCTGTTAGGGCCTTAAACAGTCTGCAAAGGAGATTCACGGTGATTCCACCTGACGCCAGGCAAGAGAACCAGGGCCTAGCAGGGAGGACAACGGGGGACCCGCTGACCCTCGTGGGCGTGTCCTCCACTTGGAGCAAACACCTGGTGCTCTCGTTCATTGAGATTAGTAGTGACCCCTGATGTTTGCATGGTGTTGAACTGTTTACAAAGCACATCCTTGTACATTATTCCCCATGGTCCTCTCCACAATCCAATGAAAAACAAACAATATTAGCTCCACTCTCAGCTCAAGAAACTGGAGGCTCAGCAAATTGAAGTGATTTTCTCGAAGCCATAAGGCTAGTACGGAAAGACATGGCATGAACTCCACACTGGCTCCCTCTCCTCTACACTTCGGGTGTTGTTTACACCTGTAATTCCTAAAAAAAAAAGGAGTTTTTCCATTTAACCTCTCCACGCTCCGATTCCACCACCAACACACTCTAATACCCCTATACACTCCCCCCTCTCCAAAACTATGAAAGCTCAGGTAATAACAGGCAACAGCAAAATCACCCCATGCTTGTTGGAGTCCTGACAACGTTGACAAAGTCCTTGGCAGGCCCTTCTATTTTCGTGATCAATGGTACTGCAGCCAGAAACAAGCCTGGCTGGCTCTGAGCTGATCTCTACTGTGAAAATGCACTCACAGTGTACACATTCGTTTATATTCTGAGCACAGAGGATGAAATAATTCTGCACTGTGTCCACTTTTGTGCTGTTAAGGCATACGGTTGCTTTGCAAGCAAAACAGTAGATCTTTCATTTGCCAGTGACATTCCACAAAGTGCTTATAATTCAGTGTTAGCTTATCAGCCGTCCAATCTCCCACTCCAGGGAATGTGTCAACCATCAAAAGACACAGAGGAGGTGTGCTGCATCTTAATGGCTTTCATTTCATCAGACTTACTTTCTTAAGGGCATTTAATCAATAAGGACAAGTAGTAGGCAGATTTTTAAATAAATGTGTCACTTTAGGTTAATCCACAGCACAGTTGAATATATTTGTTTATGCGACTCCCAAATATGTCCCTCTGTTGCTCAGCAGAATTGATAATCTGTAAATCAAAACATGTTACCAGTAGTTTTAAACTATCCCCCAAGGAACAGCTTTATTTGACCTGCCTGAATGGGAGATGTCCAGAGTTTCAGGTACAAGGGTGTTGAATGTCAGAGCTGCTCAGAATGCCTGAGTGAAATGCCAGTTCCATTTACAACAAAGCTTTCTATTCATTCTTCCTTCCTTTCTTTCATTAGCCAGGTGAATGATGTGCTTAAAAAAAAATGTATTTGAAATGACAAAGAGGCTAGCAAAAAGATGACAAACTGGGAAACCAGGAGGACTGCAGGAATCTTAATTTACTCTTTGGGCTACTATTAAATGCAGGAGGAAATAAAATGGAAAGTTGACTGGAATGATACTGATGGGGCTTGTATCATTTTGCATTGATTATACCAAGATACTGGCTTCTGTTTGTTCTCTCTGCTTTTTGCATCCTTAATGTGCCCCAGACAAACAGAAGGGCTGTAATTGTGTAAACTCAGGTCCCATGTCAAATAGAAATTTCTTTTGCCATCCATTATCAGCTATCTGAACTGTCAAAATATGATTGTCACATCTGCTGGAAGTGTATCGGCCAGGTTGGGATGTGAACGCGGTGTTGTTATTTCAGATTGATTTTCTTAATGCTGGCCATAAGTGTGTCCATGTGCAGGCTTGCAGATCTTTTCAATCCTTTTAACAAAGCTTGAACTGTGTTGACATTTGTCCCCAGGCAGCAGTGTCCATTCAGAGTAGGACTTCTGCTGAGGCTTTTGTTGGAACCACTTAAATAATCTCTTTCTTCTTTCTTTTTTTTTTAACAGAGAGTGTTTACCAAATAAGATTGAGACTGTATGATCCTTTTGACACTGCAGCTAACAAAACTTATTAATATTCTGTGGGCTTCAGAGCAAGAATCTATTTAATGGTTTCAAGAATCATTCAAATCCCAGGCACAGGCTTAACTACAGCTTTTTATAGGTAGAAAAGGATATCCAGATCTGTACGTGCCTGTGACATTGCAGAGGACACTGGGGGTTGATAAAGGCTCACTGTATTATGTCTCTTTCCCCATTTCTTTACAGACAGCCAGGGAGAAGATGGCTTTCTTGGACTTGGGAAGAGTCATTAAACTGCCAGTGCTTGTGAATGAATATCACAAGAAAAGATGATGCACTTGGTTTTATTTTATTTTACTGAAAATAGTGACATTTACATAATGATGTCTAATCTCTCTTTAGGCCTAGAAAAGACTCTGCAGGTTTTCAGAATGTTGCCTCTGCTTCCTTAGGGTGCCAGGACCTCAGAGTTTCTAAGACATTCAGGGAGAAGACCCCAGCCCTAAGTGCACCTATAAACATACATAATAGCCAATTTACAAGAGAGTCAGTCAGAATGGATATTCATGTGCCAGCTTGTAGTACAATTCAGCTTTCAATTCTGAGACAAATTAAATTCATTCTTGTGCATCCTAGTGGTAATGTACAATTAGCTTTCAGAAACTGTAATATATTTTCCTATCATATAGGAGTCTTTAGAAATTTCAAGGGTAACCACTCCAGTCCCCTTAACAGTAATCTTAAGTGTGTATCTCCAAAGTTACATAAATCAAACCACTTGGTAAACCACGTTGTAACCCTTTAAACGTATCTCCCTGTTAGCTTTAACATCATTATATCCCATTGTGATGAAAATGGACTTTCTGTATCCAGCGATAATGAAAATAGCCACTTTATGCGGTTTCTGCATGCAATTATCCAGGCTTTTCTCAGACTCTAGAGAAATCTAAGCTAATTGCTTTGGGACTTTTCCTACATTTCCATAAATTCTTTGTTAATTTTTTATGAGAAACTGTTATTGCAGTAGCCCTTAAAGTTCCCATTGTATTCAATAATGTAAAGAAGTCATTATGGAAACAGCGATTTTCTAGTGTCCCTGCCAGAGCCTGACACCTTCTCATCCCTGTGTATTCTCAGGTAAGGTGGGAGGCGTTTTTTTCCTCACTCTTTTTTTTCTGATGTAAGTTTTTCTTCATCTGAGTTTACTCAAAGCCAATCTAAAAGTGGTTCTATGTGGTGCACGACCTTGTCATTATAGGACAAGAATTGAGTTTGCTTTATCTGACAGTTTGCTCTGGATTTGCTTTTATACCTACTCATCAACCCCAAAGACAAAGAACTCTGTTTTAACTGATGGAGGAGCAACTGAATGAGCCAAGTTTCCCAGGGAATTCTCTAAAATTACCTTAGGTGTTACATTTGATTTATTGATTGCTTCAAGCCCAGAGTCACAATTTCTGTAGCTTCCAATAAGCACTACCTAAGAGCACCTCAAACACATTGCCAAGATTTTCAGAGATTTTTCAGCCTGATTTTCTCTTTTGAGCTCCCATGGGTACAAGAGCACGCCCTCTGAAACCACAGACAGAAGACAATCTTCCTTCCCTCTCTTGTTCTTAGGCAGGTCTACATTAAACAGAGTCAGACCAACCTGCTGCTTAAGACACTAAAAGCAAACACACAGAGAGGAAGAGAGATAAGTTTAGCTTTAATTAATTTATCCAGAATTAGCAATCAGAAAACATAAAAAGAAGCTCTTTTAATTTCAAAATACTTGAGAAGCTTGCATTTTACAGTCTTGTACTCCAGTTTTATTTCAAATCACTTGAGAGATAGGTATCAATTCATCAATCTAAACTCAAGATTTGTGTAGGTTACTCTATGCACGCTACACCTCGATAAAAATAACATGGAGAGAAGGCCCGAAAAGGTCACCTGAATTTGTCATTATTTCGGGCGTCTAAAGGCCTTGCTCTTTATGGGAAGACAATGAGCATTGGGGAAGTTACTCTGTCACTTTCAGCCCACCTTGACCTCTAGGTTGGAGGCTTTGGATGGCTGACTTCTAAGAAAAGCGCCTGCATTCCCTGCAGGTTATTGTCTCTTAAACGTTACAGGAACTTGGCTATATTTAAGGCAAACTACACACTGGCTACAATACACTCTTCATTAGGGCACACGAGTGGTAAGTATAAAGTATAGCATAATCCTGCCCACATGTGCCTCAGAACTGACCATTCAGAGTGTGAAAGCAACAAACGCTCCTTGACATGGGCTCTTTGTTATCCACAGGTAGTTCCGGCAGCCTTCATGTAAAAACTGCCCATTTGCAAACATGTCATACATCAGCAAATGACCAAGTGGATTTTCCCAAGTATCAGAACCCACAGGGAGTCATTCAAAGTGTATAAACCTATTCATGCTCTCTTCAGGAAAACAGAAAAAAAAAAACAAATATTTTCATGAATATTTATTTTTGTGAATGATATTTGTTTAAAACTGCTGCTTTTTAGTCATAAAGGCAAAGTTTCTGGACCCCAGTATCTCCCAGGAGCCTTCCCAAGGAGTAACTGTTCATTTTGTTAAGTAGTTCAGTAAATCTGTGTTAAATCAGAATGGAAACTAAAAGAGTGATGTCATTTGGAATATTCTTGGTCTGCTTTCAGTGTATCTGCACACTTCACTTGGTACTGAGAAATCCTGAATGGTTCCCAATCTTTGATGAAGATCATCAAGGCACTGCTGGTATGGAAGATGTTCTAGCTTCTCACAAGTGCACACACATGGCTTCAACCACACTTCTCTCCAAATCACAACTTGAAATTCGGTCTCCTCTTATCCTCCAATTGGCATTAAGCATTCTTTCAACAGTTTCATAAACCGTTTCTATCAAGAAGGAATTATTGCCTTTAACTATGGAAACAAAAGTCAGCTGCATTACGTAACAATAACAGCAGTTGGCCTGGCACCGTGGTTTATGCCTGTAATCGCCGAATTTTGGGAGGCCGAGGCCAGTGATCACTTGAGGTTGGTAGCTTGAGACCAGCCGGCTAAGATGGTGAAATCCTGTCTCCACTAAATATACAAAATATAGTGAGGCATGGTGGCACATACCTGTAATCCCAGCTACTAGGGAGGCTGAGGCAGGAGAATCGCTTGAACCCAGGAGGCAGAAGTTGTAGTGAGTGGAGATCATGCCACTGCACTCCAGCCTGGGGGACAGAGTGAGATTCTGTCTCAAAAACAAACAAACAAAAAAAACAATAACAGAAGTTATGTTATTTAAGGACCTTACCACAAAGGAGTAAGGGTATGCTCTGAAGTCCCTATACTTACCAATTCGTATTTGAAAATTCAACACTGGATGAGGGTGGAAGTACCATCGCTTCGATATAAGGAAAGCTAGTTATTGAACAAGAAGATATTTTTCTTAACAATAAAATTCACATGGAGCAGTTTCTGGCACATTAGCATTCCCTCATGTAATCCTCCTAACAATGAGATTTAGGAAGCATAATCCCCATTTTACAGGTGAAGAAACTGAAAGTCAGGGAGGTCAAAGAAATTCCCCAAGATAACATAATAAGTAACAGAGTCGGGACTTCAGCCTCCTCATCTCTAAAACTCACTTTTTTCCCGCTGTGTCACATTCAAGGGTCAGCTCCTCCATGCCCTGTGTCCTAGAGCCTTGACCCATTGTAAAAGAATTGTCCACATGATTCTTTGGACTCCCACAGTATTCTATATGAACTTCTTCTGTGGTGCCTATAATACTTCACTGCTGTTTTTGTTCATGTGTCTGATAGACCATGAGTTTCCTAAAGACAGTTGTCTTGTCCTGTACATCTTTGTACTCCTGGCACTTACTGTGGTACCTGACACAGGCACACATTGATTAAAAGATAATACGGATGCCAAATAACATATATAAAGAAACTCAAGTGCTCACATAAATAAATGCAAATTAAAGCAACTATGAAATTTGAGGGTATTTTTAGCTGCCAGACTGGACAATATGTTAGAACATTTTCTAACACTGAGTGTTTTCCAGGATGGGAAACAAACAAGGACTCTCAGACTTCATTGATTAGCCTAAAAATTAATAAAAGTTTGAACAAATTGTTGGCAACACCTGGCAAAATTTTAAATGTACACACCTCTTCTATACATTTGTCTTTCAGATATACCTTAAAAAAGTACAAACATATGTATAAGAATATTTATCATAGTATAGTTCGTAATGAAAAAAATGAAAACTTCCTCAGTATCCTTAATAGGAAACTGTTTAAAATGAACAATACATTCCTGTGTCAGAATACAACTATCTGAATGAGGTGCAGCCCAGCTGCCAAAAAAAAAGATATTTGTGTACTATGTACTGACAGGGAAATAATATTTACATGTGCAGAAATCTCTAAAAAGTTTTACAAGAAACTGATAGCTGTGGTTGCCTCCAGGGAGTGGGGAGCTGAGAGAGATTGAGTAGGGAAACTTTTTTCTTTCATTTTATATTCATAGTTATATTAATGGCTTTACAACACTCATGTATTAATTTGATCATAATTATGCAAAAATTGGAATTCGATGAATGACATTATTGTTTTAAAGTCTGTAAAATGTCTGGCTCAATAAAAGTCTATTCCTTACACCGATCGCCTGTAATGCTTTAAGACCTAATGTGATGTTCTGAGGAGCACCACAGGACTTGGGGTTGGGGAATCAAGAGTTTTGTTTCAGATCCACTACTTGTATAAATTTGTGAAACTCATGCTCGACCTGTCAGTTCCTTGTTTCATCATCTGCACCACAGGCAAAGTATCGCCTACTTCATAGGACCACTGACAATGGTGAGTGAATGAATAAACGTGAAAGCTATAACTTAACACCAAGCACATAGTAGGTCACAAATAATTATAATGAATGCTCCACGTGCTTTGTTTCCCATAGACACTTTATTTATTAGCCTTCTTTCCACGGGAGGCGCTCAAAGACTAAAAAAATAGAAAGAAAATCTAACTAGTTAATTTTGCTACTTATAGTAGATGTGTTTAAGATCTGGAACTCAATGAAGGAAGACGACAAAGAAATAGCAGATTATTAACAGGTTTTTTTTTTTTTTTTTTTTTTGAGACAGGGTCTTGTTCTGTTGCTCAGGCTGGACTGCAATGATACGATCTCAGCTCACTGCAATCTCCACTTCCTGAGTTCAAGTGATTCTCCTGCCTCAGTCTCTAAATAGCTAGGATTACAAGTGCACACCACTTGTAATTTTTTAGTAGAGACAGGGTTTTGCCATGTTGGCCAGGCTGGTCTTGAACTCCTGACCTTAGGTGATCCGCCCACCTTGGCCTCCCAAAGTACTAGGATTATTGGCGTGAGCCACCCCGCCCTGCCTTCTTTCTTCCTTTCTTTTCTTTTCTTTTTTTTTTTTTTGAGACAGGCTCTTACTCTGCCTTCCATGCTAGAGTGCAGTAGCACAAACACAGCTCACTGCAGCCTTTACTTCCTGGGCTCAAGCAATCCTCCCACCTCAACCTCCCGAGTAACTGGGACTATAGATGTGCACCACCACACGCAGCTAATTTTAAATATTTTTGTAGAGACAGGGTCTTGCAATGTTGCCCAGTCTGGTACTGGCCTTAAGTGATCCTTCTGCCTTGGCCTCCCAAAGGGCTAGGATTACAGGCGTGAGCAACCATGTCCAGCTTTTAACAAGATTCACAATAGATTTTATTGTTTCCACAATGGACAATGATTCCTGTTTGCTTTCTAGCTGAGAAAGTTAAGGGTAGCAAATCATTCTTAATTAAGGTGACCAACCTGTCCCAGTTTGAAAAATCCTGGATCCTTGATCTCCCCTCAGTCTTGAGGACGGTTGATCACCCTTTAACTCTGATGACTTGCCTGATACTATCTCCCCTCTTCCCCTTTCCCAAAGCTCAGCTTCACCTGGGCTGATCCAGGCCCTTCCCCTTGAGGTGCTTTTCCAGCTTGAGAGAACCCCAGGAGAAGGCCTGGGAGGCCCCTGTCCTGTCAGGCAGCCTTTCCCAGCGGGGCAGGCAGTGCTTTTCTGAAACCAAGCAGGGTGCCCCGGGCCTCATTTGCATGTCAATGCCCTTTCAGCGGTGCAGTGATTTCGTTGCTGGGCTGGTCTCGGAGCTCTGGGAACAAAACGGAAAGGTTTGTGTGTGCTTGTGAATGCATGCCATTCTCTTTGCTTTGCTTTGCTATCTGTCACCTCAAATGGTGAGGGTTAGACAAACAGTTCCTTGAATTGTTTAAAGGAAAACTAGCCCTGCCTAAACAAGGCAGGCTTGGATTTTCTCCTCCTGGGGATAATGATAAAGAGATTGGAGTCTGGCCTGTGAATCCACATTCAGTGCCTATTGAGGGATTCAAAGTGAATTCACTTTTTCTTAAAAGTGGCCACCAAATTAAATGGAGGAAAGGCTTTGTTTAGATTTGGGTTTGTGTTTCAGCTCCTCACAAGCCTGGCTTTCATGCATTCTGACTGTCCAGGTCAGCAATCAGAATGTGCCTCGCTCCACAGCTGGGCCTCCGCACTGCTTTTCTGGCTAAGTCCAGGCTCACACATTATCCCATCCAAGCATCAGTAGGTATTCAGAGCAGACAATTAGCTCTTTGAAATCAACTGGAAAGCCAGCATTCCTGTGCTCCAGTGTGGAGGCAGGAGAGAAAAGGGCAACTTTTAGACTATTAAAACATCCATCATACAGCCCTTTGCTACCAGGCGCACCTCACAGGAAAGCAAAGGCGACAAAGCAGAGTATAAACAGCTGCTTGTTCAAGATTCCGCTGCATCTCTAAAACCTCTTTGGCTCCTGTGCTCCGAGCCCCAGCTGAGTGGAAAAGAGGTCTCCTATGCATCAACGTGCTTCAGGATGCTTGTTCGTCTCTGGGCTAACTAGGAATTTTCAATGCCGCCATGCAAGAATGGCGCTTTACTTAAAGACACTGCATTATGTGAAGCAGACAGTCTGTCATTACTTAGCAGCCACACTATACTGTGGATGCAGTCCTGTTGTTTTTATTAAAGGGGTTGTCAGGATCTATAATTCACACATCATTAACCGCTTCATTAAGAAGACAGCAGCCCTGTGGGCCCTAAACTTGTAGCAGTTTGAAGACAAAGCAAGTAAACACTCTCCTTGTCTGAGCCAGAGAGGCGTCCCCTCAACCCCCCACTGGTGGGAGTGTCTCAAGAAGTGCTGTTTTCTAGGAAGAAAGCTTTTTCAAACTCTGGAGCATAAATGTGTAAAACATATTCACTTAAAACTGATTTGATTTAAGTTAAAAGCATTGCTTTGCAATGAGCTGAGCAATCCCACACCATTCATCAAAACCAAACCATCACGGGCCACAATGTGTGGTTACTTAAGCATTCTCATGTACCCTAGCCTTTTTTAATGGAACAAAAAGCAAGACCATGAAATACACAGAAGGGAAAACATCAAAAACTTTGTACATGGCCCATGACATTGGTATTCCTCTAACATGGATTTTACTAAGCATCATGTATATAAACAATGGAGCCAAATCCTGTTTTCTTTCATAATGCATGTTTTCTCAGCAGTAGTACTGCAGATCTTGAAATGCAATATGGGGGCTCTGGTTTCCCAGTGAAATCACATGGTTGGTGTATTTCCTCAAAACAAGCTTGCCATATGGAACCAGCCCCAGAGGAGGCCTGGATCAAACAGAAATAGCTAAAGATCCTGCAGCACTTGAACCAGCTAACACAGCCAGTGTCAAGACCAGTCAGCCCTAATGATTTCTTTAGAGTCTTTCCACTTGGGTCTCTGTACTGGACTTTCTCTGAAGTTTTTGTTTGAAGAAAGAATTCTGTGACTAAAATAAGTTGGAAATATACTGTGATGGGACTTTCTTGATTTTTTTACCCTATCAAAACTTTCCTGTTCTTATTGCCTTTTTTTTCTCAGAGTTCTACTCGGTAACTGGCTAAGTAAACCACACTATGCTAGAGCCAATGTAAGGGATAAAACGTATGTTTATGCTTTTCTGGATAACGTTTGCATTTATACTTCAGTCTTCAACCTCCTGACCAAAGAGAGTTAAGCTTAAATTTCAGGTTCTACGGCAGGGCTTCTTGGCAAAATAGTTTTGCCATAGGAATGAAATACGGAAGAGACTTCTCAGTGCTTGAAATCATACCACCTAGCAATTGCTAAGACGATGATTCTTCAAATGTGGTACCCATAACCAGCTACATCAGCATTACCTGGGAACTTGCTAGAAATGCACATTCTCTGTCTACACCCTAGACCTACTCAATCAGAAATTCTGAGATAAGGGGCCCAATGATCTGTGTTTTTAACCAGCCTTCCAAATGATTTTGATGCACACAAAAGTTTGAGAACTACAAACCTAGATTCGTGTTCTAAGTTGTGTTACCTAGAAGCAGAGCCCGAGATGGAGATTCTTATGGAAGTGATTTACCAAGAACCGGCTCTCAGTAGAAATCTGTAAGAAAGGAAGTGGAGCAAAGAAATGAACAGAGAAGCAAGCACATGATGTGAATTCAGGTGAAGTCTCTCCTTGGCCTGATTCACAGGAAAAGGATTCTAGAGTGCAAACCATGCAGCAGAGTTATCTCCTCTTGAAGCAAAGGGCTAAACTTTGTTATAAGCCCTTCGTAGTCAATGACTGTAGGGAGGAGAGAAGCCTCCCCATGTGAAGTCAGTTCTCTGGAGAAGGGAAACTGTTGTCATTAGCAGCCATCAGTCACACAGCTGTGGGATAGGGGGCCTGGATGAGTGCCACTACTACTACCAATATAAAAAGTCAGTTTCAATAAAATACAAGCTCCACTACTTTTCCTATGAATCAGCTAGAGAATGACTTATCTACTCCCTGTCAGGACCCAAGACAGTATTGGATATGCAAATATGAAGCAGGAAACACCTTAAACCCCAATCTAGCACTGAACAGTCACCAGAAACGTAATCTACTTCAGTCACCTTTGAGTAGTATCAACACTGGAATAAAGTTGGTTTCAGAACCTGAAGCCACAAACATCATAGTGCAGTGAGAGAGCATTTGAATTGCTAGTTCCAGAGAACATGAGATTTGGATGCTTGCATATTTAGTCCTCCTTTTGTGAATAAGAGCACCCTGATTTCCCTTGGTGTACTTAGCCCTTCCCCATTGCGTGCTGATCCTGGTGAAGCTGCAAATTACTGTGCCTGTCTTCCGCTAGACAAGGTGCAGGCATGTGGCTCAGTCTGGATTAACTGATTGCTTTCCTTGCAATTAAAATCTTAATCAGAGTGATGCGACTGACTGTGGTCAGAGCACATTCATAGCAGTGCTTGAGACTTGAAGAAACTCTTTATCAGTTCCTTCTGCCCTGGCCCTCCGAGGGCCTTCTTAAATGGAATTATTCTTAATTCCTCTAGATCCTTCCAGCCCCATATCCTGCCAATAAATTCTCTTTTGCTTAAGTGAGTGGGTTTTGGTTGCTTGCAACCAAAGAATCCTGGCTGACACTGGTTTCCAAATTCCTTGAGTTTGATGGTCTATTTTGTTTTAGTGTTACAGTTTTTATTCAGATAAAAAGAATCCTGTTTCCATTGTTTTTACTACATAATGAACTATCTCAAAACTTTGTGGTGTAAAATAGCTATTTCAACATACTCGTAGAGTCTGTGGGTCAGGACATAGCAAGGATGGTTTGTATCTTCTTCAAATTGTTTTTTTTTTTTTTTAATTAGCCAGTCATGGTGGCACTCAGCTATAGTCCCAGCTACTTGGGAAGCTGAGGTGGGAGGATCTCTTGAGCTGGAAAGTTTGAGGCTGCAGTGAGCTGTAATCACACCACAGTACTCCAGCCTAGGCAACAAAGCAAGACCTCATCTCTAAAAAAAAGTAAAAGAAAGTACGTAATGCTAAAAGGCAACTTTATGAACCCAGTCACAATTTTAAAGGAATTTCTTCTCATTTCTTTTAATAGCATATACATACATTTAACATAGTATATATGTATGTGACATTTCTTCCTACTAGTAATGAAACAGGAGCATTCCCTGATCCCCACAACAGGACATGTGACAGAGGTATGGCTCACCTGTTCAGTCACTGCTGCTGCTCAAACTCCTGATGGGAGGGGGAGTATGCAGACGAGCTGGTGCAGGAGCCAGGGTAAGTGCTGTGGGCTCCACCCCCGTGTTAGTGTCTAGGAGTGTGTGCCTGCGGCCCCAGTATCACAATGCTCTTTTAGCTTTGCTGTCTACAGACAGCTTAAATGTTAACCAGCTCAATGGACCAGCTGCCTTTTCACAAGGGCAGAAGGCCAATGTGACAGCTTTCTGTATCCTGAGCTCTTGCCCAGCATCCTGGAAGAATCAGGTCACACACAGACTTGAAGGATGACTGAGAGGTTTTATTGAGTGGCGGAGGTGGCTCACAGCAGGATGGATGGGGAGCCAGAAGGGGGAATGGAGTGGGAAGATGATCTTCCCCTGGAGTTTGGCCATCCAGTGGCTGAACTCCCCTTTGATTGCCCCCAGCCAAACTCCTCTTGCGTTCAGACATGCCTTCCCTTCTGTTTTTCTCTCCCACACTGTTCTGCTGTTCATCTGCTTGTCTCCTAGTCTCCTTGTCCCCTTGTCTGCTCATCTCCTCGTTGGCTTCTGGGGCCTGGGGTTTGGGGTTTACATGGGTACAGGATGGGGGTGTGGTCCGCCAAAAGGCAGCTTTTTGGGCAACAGAAATGCCTCTTCCCAGTTAGGGCCATAGTTCTCCAGGCTTAAGGGTGGGGCCTTTGCCAGGAAACCACTCTCTTCTACCCAGTATTTCCACATCTCCTGTCCATATCAGTAACACTCAGAGACCACACAGATTCATGCACCCCTTTGCGATGATACCCTGTGCTCCCCACCCTCACCTCTAAGGGTACTTGGCTTTCAGAGTTTGAATAGTAGCTATAGGAGATTCACCTTTGGGATCTTTTAAATACAAAATGTGCTAAAATTTAGATGTTTCTTTTACATTGGTCCAGAGTCACAAGCTACAATAATCACATCAAAAGGCAGAGTTTGCAGTCACTATTCTCCTGTTACTCTTTCTTACTTCCCTCAAAAGCAAAAGTTTTTATCCTACTGTGGTATGTAAGCCCAGGGTAGTTCTCTGCCACATAGAAATTGAACATGGCAAGGATCACTATTCTGTAATTTCAATAATAAGGTTGACTTTGCTTCTGAATAAAATCTGAATTTAATGCATTTGCCTGAAGTAAACCAAATCAAAGCTAAATAAAAATCTGTGTTGGAATTTTTTCAGAATGGCCTTCCAGTTTCCAGAAATGGTCTCAGCGTTTCTCTCTGCTCCTCTTTCACTGAAGGGGATTGCAACTGAGTCAAAGAAACTAAAGTTGAGCTTTCTGGGCTGTTTACTCCATCTCTCTGATATTTTCACACTTTTCCACTTCTTCCTGCTTTTTAGACTTTTGTCCTTGAATTTGATTATTTTGAACTTCAATTTTTGTCTTTTTTTTCTTTATCCAAACCACCATGGGTCCATGTTGGTTATTGTGGAGACACTCACCTTGCCCCAGAGACAAAGAAGCCTGTGGGAACAATCCTGGGTCACATCTCCTCAGCTTCTGCGTCATCACTGCCAGAGTCACTCTAGTCTAGAAGGGAGGGATCAGGAAACCTCTGTAGCATGTTTTATGGGACTGCACACAAAGAATGCTAAATAAATTGGATGATGTTGTATTGTATACTTTGATATTAACCTAAGAGTGCCAGGGAGCACTTAATTGATGGATGACATACCAAAGATCCATTTGAATTGTGCTAAGCTCATTCATTTCAGTTTTGCTGACAATCTGAACAGAGTATTTGTTAGCATAAAGTCAGTCTCTGGGTAAATGTACTGTCAGCAGTGGTATCGTACAGTCTTTCTGAGGTGAAATGTAAAAATTCTATCAATAATTTTTAAAATTATTTTTTAAAGTTTAAAAAATTAAAGCCATCCCTGTGAGCCCCTGTTGGCATGTGTAGGTGACTCATAAGGCTCTTTCTTTCTCTTTAATCATTTTGTGACTGGTCAGTGTTATCATAGTCTCCAGGGGAACTATTAGTCTGAAAAAAGATATACATGCATATAGAGACAGTTTAGTGATATGGGAAGGAGGGTTCTGATTAGAAAAAAATAAATTACTGACAGTAAAATGTGGATAATTTCTTCACTTTGAGTCTTTTGTATATAGGTCACAAATTATGATACATCCTTGGTATAATTCATTAAAATATGCATGCAACAAAATTGCAACTGGTGCAAAGGTATCATTAACCTTCATTTACAAACAATGACTATGTTCTCTTCTCTCTGAATCACCTCAAGTCATTCTATTTTATTTTCATGAATTGGCCTTTAACCTTCCACTGATACATTTATGTTATGCGAAGTCTGACAAGAGATTACTGAAAATCTTATTTTTCTTTTACACAGCCTACTGAATGATGACTGTATTTGCTCATCAGAAAATCAAGTATAAGAACATTCTAGTATTTGCCACTTTGAGGGACTCGTAAAGAAAGATTGGGCTACTCCCCATCTTCCCTTGCCCCATGCATATACTCTCTCTCTCTCTCTCTCTCTCTCTCTCTCTCTCTCACCACTGGTTTCAGTCTTAACCTGGAAACATTAATCCTGGAAAGAAGAGAATTAAACTTAGTGACATTAGTTATGTGGCTTTTCGCCTGAGAGAAGTAGCCAGGGAGTGTGTTAACTGTTTCCTAATATAACACTGATTCACCCACTTTTATGTTGTAAACCAATGTTGGGACAATTTCTCACAGTGCAGAAAATGTGGCTTGATACCCTTAAATATCAGCTAGCAGCTCTGGGCTTAATTGCTGCTGCTTTGGTACTTGTGCCGAATATATAGTTATGTTGATTTTGAAGTGTTTTCAAGATGCTCAGCAATTGCACAAAGATACTTGATTACAAAAATCAAGGAAGCTATTTCAAACTATAAGTCATAGCAAAATGCAACACCTCTGCCTTATACCAACAAGGTAGTGAGTACCTTAAATATGTTTGCACATTTCAAAGATGTTCAGACCTTGATACGTCTAAGGCTTATTCTATATGGTTTTTGTTCTTAATATAATACAGTTTTACAAGGCTTAGAGGCAAACTGTTAGAAACATATATCAAGCAGAAAATATGAATACTTGCATCTTTTTTCTATGTGTGAATTTCACTCTTTAGACAGCTCCTTGGCATCTTGAAGTTTACATCTTAATATATATTTTGATGCAACACAAACTACTTATCACAATGTTATATTCAAAATTGTTTTTCTGTAATAAGTCCTTGATTGAGTGGATGCTGGTTTTGACACTGCTGAGAGTAGATGGCGTTTAGATGTTCTCCTGCTTCTTTGCCTTCCTTCCTTACCTTCTTTATCTAGTTCTTTTCTTTTTTTAATATAATTTCAACTTTTAGTTTAGATTCAGTGGGTATAGGTACACGTTTGTCACATGGGATATCATACGATGCCAAGGCATGGAGTCTGATTGATCACATCACCCAGATACTGAGCATAGTACCCAGTTGTAACTTGTCAGCTCTTGCTCCCCTCCCTCCTGCCTCTAGTAGTCCCTAGTGTCCATTGTTCCCATCTTTATGTCCATGAGTACCCAATGTTTAGCTCTCATAAGAGAAAATATGCAGCATTTGATTTTCTGTTCTTGCCTTAATTCACTTAGGACAACGGCCTCCAGCTGCATCTATGTTGCTGGAAAGGACATGATTTCATCTTTTTTATGGCTATATAGTATTCAATGGTGTATATGTACCATATTTTCCTTATTCAATCCACTATTGATGGACATCTTGGTTGATTCCGTATCTTTGCTATTGTGAATATTACTATGATTAACATATGAGTACATGTGTCTTTTGGGTAGAACCATTTATCTTCTTTTGAATATATACCCAGTAAAGGGGTTGTTGGGTCAAATAGCAGCTCTGTTTTAAGTTCCTTGAGAAATCACCAGACTGCTTCACACAATGGCTGAACTAATTTACATTCACACCAGCAGTATGTAAGCATTCCCTTTCCTCCACAGCCTCACCAACATCTGTTGTTTTTTGATCTTTTTTTTTTTTTTTTGAGACAGAGTCTTGTTCTATTGCCCAGGCTGGAGTGCAGTGGCACAATCTTGGCTCACAGCAACCTCTGCCTCAGCCTCCCAAGTAGCTGGGATTACAGGCGCCTGCCACCATGCCTATTTTTTGTATTTTTAGTAGAGACGGGGTTTCACCATCTTGGTCAGGCTGGTCTTGAACTCCTGACCTCATGATCCACCCACCTCAGCCTCCCAAAGTGCTGGGATTACAGATGTGAGACACCGCACCTGGCCTGTTTTTTTGACTTTTTAATAATAACCACTCTGACTGAAGTGAGATAGTATCTCATTGTGGTTTTGATTTGCATATCACTGATAATTAGTTATCTAGTTATTTTCAAGTTCTTCTTTGAAACTTGGCAGGTACATCCATAAGTAGAATGAGTCACTAGCAATATTTTCAATAGATGCATACAAGACAATTTTAAAGACTTGGGAAAATGCTTATTAAATAACCTTAATCAATGGTGCCATAGTATACAACCTGACAAGTCCATTCATTTGCAAACCCCTAGGTACTGAACCACTCAAAACCTGGAGAAACAGCTCAGGGCTCTGCTGAGGAATCATTGATCATTGGACCATCATTGTAATTGGACCTGAGAAGTGTCAATTATATTTTCTGTCTTACAGGAATTGTTTTTCTATTTCCTTTTTAACATTTTTCAAAATTTAAAAAATATAGATACAGGCTGGGTGCTGTGGCTCATGCCTGTAATCCCAGCACTTTGGGAGGCCTAGGTGGGCAGATCACAAAGTTAGGAGTTTAAGACCAACCTGGCCAACATGGTGAAACCCTGTCTCTAAAAAAAAAAAAAAAATGTATATATATATATGTATGTATGTATTTATATAGACACACACACACATACATACATATAATAAAATCATTCTTTTTGATGTAAAATGTTATGACAGTTGACAAGTGCATAGAGCCTTGTCACTACCATCATAATGAGGTGACAGAACATTTTCATCATCTTCATTCCTTCAAAAAATTCCGTTATGAGGCCAGGCACGGTAGCTCACACCTGTAATCCCAACACTTTGGGAAGCTGAGGCGGGTGGATCACCTAAGGTGGAGAGTTTGAGACCAGCCTGACCAACATAGAGAAACCCCATCTCTACTAAAAACACAATTTGCCGGGCATGGTGGTGCATGCCTGTAATCTAAGCTACTCGGGAGGCTGAGGCAGGAGAATCGCTTGAACCCAGGAGGCAGAGGTTGCAGTGAGCTGAGATTGCACCACTGTATTCCAGCCTGGGCAATGAGAGCAAAATTCCTTCTCAAAAAAAAAAAAAAAATTCCTTATGCTTCCCCTTTTCAGACAATGTCCTCACCCACCCCTAACTTCTGGCAACCACTGACCTATTCTCCATTTCTGTAGTTTTACCTTTTGGGGAGTGCCATAAATGGTATCATATAACACACCACCTTTTAAATCTGGCTTGTTTTACTAGCACAATGCAGTCGAGACTCATTTAGCTTGTTGCATATATCAATAGTTTACTCCTTTTCACTACTAAGTAGTAGCCCATTGTACTGGATGTACTACAACTTGTTTATCCATTTCCCAGTTAACAAACATGTGTTTTGTTTTGTTTTCCACTTCAGAGAAATTATAAATAAAGCTGTTATAAGCATTCACGTAGACTTTTAAAAAATAAGTTCACTTAAGTAAGTATGTAGAAGTGGAAGTTCTGCATCATACGGGAAGTGTATGTTTAACTTTGTAGGAAAGTGAATGTTTATCTTGCATTTCCACCAACACTGTATGACGGTTCCAATTGCTCTGCATTTTTGCCAATTTTTTTTAAATTTTAATAGGTGTGTAATGTTATCTTAATTGTGGTTTTAATGACATTTCCCTAATAACTAATGATGCTAAGCTCTTTTTGTGTGTTTATTTATCATCTGTATATATTGTACCAAAAACAAGCTTAATAAGCAAAGAGAAGCAGAAATGAGAGAGATCCTGTGATCGCTGAGGTTGTGAGTATAATCATGGGTCTTTAATTTCCCATTCCACTTCTCCTGAGACCTCTCTTCTCATCTGTAGATATCCATGAGATTGCATTTTGGGATTCTTAAATTATCCCTTACTCTGTTACCTGAGTGGATCTTAGGGCATTTCTGATCTTTGCCAACAAAACAACTTCAACAGAAAAAAACTCTGTACCCAATATGATGGTCTTACTGAATGCACGTGTGCATGCATAATTTTAAATAACACAACCCAAGTAGATGGAGAAAAAAATGTAATTTATTTCATCTATGGATGATCTGTTTCTCTCCTCCAGTACTCAAATGTCATTATCTGAGAAAACATTAACTAAGTGTCCTGTCAAATATAACATTTAATCTGATTTTATAAATTAGACTGCTGCTTTAAGTAGTATTGAATAGAAATGCTAATATCTCAAGGTAAGAGGGAAGAGGTGAAGCTTACTGACCTCAGGGCAGAAAAGCGGAGTCAATTTCTTCCAGTTCTTTGGCCTCCCTTGTCCTTGGAGCAATGACCTCACCGCCTAGATGTTACAGCCCCAAATGCCATTCATAGCATGTATCTGTAGCTGATGGAGGTGGCAGCCCGGTCTCTCAGCGTGGGTGGACAAGCTTGACATTCTAGACTTCTCTCAAGTCTTACAATTCCCACTGAGCCCCAGCTTGAGCCCTCAGCTCCACATCTTTTATGACAGAGGTACCCTACCTCCACTCTGGTAACCCCATTTGACAGTCTCCACAGTCACACTGGGTCCCTCTTTGCTCCACAGGGACCAAGGACAGCTCCAAAAAGATAAACTTGAAGACCTCTCTCTGCCTGAGCTTGCGGGACTGCCCGGTTTATTTTGCTGTGGCTTCACTTCTGATTGATGCACGGTAGCCAGTGTGGCAAACTCCCACATTCCCCAAATGGACATTGGGAGGAGAAGGTGGGCAAGACTCCTGTTGCCCACCTCACTTTTCTAACTCAGGACGCACATCTGATGTTTTCTCTCTCCCAAGTCTCTTTCCTTCTTCTTTCCCCAAACTCCCTGGACTGGAAGATAGTTATAATCTTCCTGACTGGCCCTCCATTAAGAAATTACCAATGGTCTAGTTCACTAAGAATGGATTTTGATATGCTAAAAAATAAGGAAACAAAGTAATTTTGAATTATTTTTCTCCAGGAAATATCCTGATTTTCAAGACTATTGACTTGTTGCAAAATCATATCTTCATATGTCAAAAATTGAACATCACTTGTGCTCCCTATCTGCATTCCTGACAGATGGATAAGTGGGTGTATCAGGCAGAGTAAGGCCAAGGTCAAGTGCTTAGAAAAATAGCCACATCAAACAATTTTAAACTATTATGACCACCACACCTCTCTTATAGGCCCGCCATGTTCACACACACACACACACACACACATACACACACACACACAGGACTAAATATACATATTGGAAATTCCAAAAGACAACACATCAAATTGTCAACTGTGGCTGTCTCTGGGTGTTATGATTATAGCTGATGGTTACTTTCTTTGTACTTTATGGAATTTTCATAAAATTCAATGATATGCATTATTCTATCCATAATTTAAAAAAATTAAGATTTCCAAAACTCAGCTGACATCTGACTTCATTTAAGAAGCCTGCTCTATTAACCTCCCCATCCCAAATCCTAGTAATTACATTACTTGTTAAGTGTCCACCTAATATTTATTGTGCACTAGTTATATGGCAGTCTCTGTGCTGGGTGCAGCAGATTCAATGCCCAACAAGTCCAGTACACAGAGAGGATACTCAAAACATTGAGCAATCTTTATGGCCCAGGTGACTACTAAACAAAAATGGCCCCAGGCCAAATGCTGCAGCCATGCCTGCAGGGCCTCCTTCCGTCCTCAGTTGCTGAGTCTGTGGGAAATAGCTGGGGCTTCTGGAGTAGAAGAGACACTGAAGTCATCACCTACTGGTACAAGAGTATTTCAATATTTTAACAACTGGAACAGTCATACTAGTGTGTGACAGCCCTGCTCCCACACTCTGCTCTTACAGTGGGGTAAAAGCTACATGGTGCTCAATGCGGCAAAAGGGCCAGTAAGGGAGCTGGAAGAACCCAGAGCATCTGATTAAGATGTCTCTCCTCTTTGTTCCCACAGCTGCATACCAGTAGGTCTAGCATAGTTTTGTTTGTTTTTTGTTTGTTTGTTTGTTTTGAGATGGAGTCTCGCTCTGTTGTCAGGCTGGAATGCAGTGGCGTGATCTCAGCTCACTGCAACCTCCGCCTCCCGGGTTCAAGGGATTCTTTTGCCTCAGCCTCCCAAGTAGCTGGGATTACAGGAGTCTGCCACCATGCCCAGCTAATTTGTTTGTATTTTTAGTAGAGACGGGTTTTCACCATGTTGTCCAGGATGCTCTCGATCTCTTGACTTTATGATCCGCCCACCTTGGCCTCAAAAAATGCCGGGATTACAGGCGCGAGCCACTGCGCCCGGCCTAGCATAGTTTTTATTATGACTAATATGTTACTTATAATTATCATTGATTTACTTGCTTGTCTCCTCCCACCAGATTCTAAAACTCTTAAAATTCTATATTTAAGTGTCTCTCTGGTACAGTACCTGGCACAGGGTAGGCCTTTGAGAAACATTTGTTGGATAAATGAATTAAGTTTTAAGATCATGATCCCCAAATCTAAAAGGAGAAACAGTTTCCCAAATGGAGTCCTCTGAGAAATAACGAAAAGGATTCCAGATTAACGATGCTTGCTAAGGTGCAATAGTCTGTTGGACAGTTGCTTGGTAAGGAGAAATGGTGCTGAGAAATGGACCAGAAGACGGCAAGAACAACAGAGAGCGAATCAGGAAAGAAGGCAGGGGGAGCAAGTGTGGGAAAACAAAGCAAAAGAATTGTTCATTGTTGTGCGTGGAGCCACCATGCCACGTCAAAGCTGTACCGGGGACCCAGGGACAGACCCTACTGGAACACACACATGCACAAGAGCACACACCTGTCCCAAAGGACAGCCTAAGGTGAGTTTTAAATTATCAGTATGATATTGAAGTCTAGGGTTACTAAACCACATGTAGTAAAAGCACGTCTGAATACAAGCAAGAAGCCTGTTGCTTGATTATCCAAGTGACCTTTCCACTTCATTTAGGGCACAGTGAGGAGAAAACTGTGTCTGCTGTCCCACATCCCCAGGCTTGGTGCAAGATTTATGTCCTGAGTGTCCTGTGTAGCCCAAAACAGCCTTATTTCCAGGCCCTCTGAAATGCATAGATATGTGTTCTGCTTCTGGAACCTAGAAGGAGAGCGTCCTCATTGTTAGGTAAACACTGCCAGATTGCGTGATTGAAGTCCTTCTCGCTAAAGAACTGTGTCAAAGAACTGTTCTTTAGAGAGTCCACCTGTTCTGATTTCCTATTTGGTGTCTACGTTTCATTCAGAAGGCTAACATTGTGGCCAAGTATGGATAGCAACTTCTCTGAAACGAGTTGAAGCCAGAGTCAATGGGCCACTCGAGCTGTGAGCCACCGGGTACCCCTTCACTCACATAGATTTCACTAAGAGTACTTTAAAGTTCCGAATGAGATGCAACATTTTTGTTTTTTTTATGAAATGCTAGACTTAAAGGCTGGAAAAAAACAAGACACCAGTCATGTCACCAAATCTAGTATTATTTTACTCTCAAAGATTATCAAGCCTAACGCACACCGCACTGCTTCATTGTTTTAATCAATATAATATTCAATTCTCAAAAGGATTTGTGGTGGAAAAAGCTAAGACTATGTATTTTTTGAGAATGGTAAACACCAAAAGGAAAGTACATCCTTGAAATAGTATATAAACACACATACACATATATATACATATACATATTATTTATGTCATCTAACCCCAATTCAGGTTAATCTGCCTTCTTTGTATTCCCCATAATGCCTTGCACACATGATACACATGATAGGCATTCAAAAACTCCATATTGAATCTACTGCCAGCTACTATCTGGTCCAGACAATAGTTAAAAACATTTCTCATTGTGTGAGACTCATGCTATTGAAGGTGTGTGAAATGAAATAGATCACAAACACAGCATTAAGTTATGCTGACTTACACAGCGAGCAAGTTATTCTATTTTCAGTTTTCTCTCAATCCTTCTGAATAAATCAAGGAGAAAGTTGTTTTTCTGAATAAATCAAGGAAAAACGTTGTTTTTCTTTTTTTCCCTCTCTTTTTTTTTTGAGAAAGAATCTCACTCTGTCACCCAGGCTGGAGTGCAATGGTGCAATCTCAGCTCACTGCAACCTCTGCCTCCCACGTTCAAGCAATTCTTCTGCCTCAGCCTCCCAAGTAGCTAGGATTACAGTTGTCCACCCATCATGCCTGGCTTATTTTTATATTTTTAGTAGAGACTGGGTTTCACCATGTTGGCCAGGTCAGTCTCAAACTCCTGACCTTAGGTGATCCGCCTGCCTCAGCCTCCGAAAGTGCTGGGATTACAGGCGTAAACCACTGTGCCCAGCCAAAGAGAAAGTTTTAGTTTGGTACTGGTATGCCCTTACCACCTCTCTAACCCTGACATCTCTTTCAAAAAAAGAGAACAGACCTCAGTCTCAGATCCTTTTTAGCATTTAAAGTCTAAACACCATTGTTTTTTCTCCACAGTTTCGAATCGAGTCTATTTATAGCATGCGATATCTTATTTCCTTCTATAATACATTTATTGAAATTAAAATGTAAGTCAACTTTTTTTTTTTAAGATTTGGTAAATTTTAGAAAGGAGGGTCCACAAATAACTCAATGGGTGAAGCACTGCTTGAAAGATGTATTTTTTAAATTGTTTCTCTCTAAACCCTGGTGAACAACTTTGGCCTGGAGCTTTGCATGCGCAATCCGTGGATCAACAGTAGGCAAGTTAGCACTAGTTCTGGAAAAGGGGCAAGGAGCAGGAAGAAGGAAGCAGTCTAGACAGTGATGCCAAAAACCAAAAAACCCCACAGGTTTCATAAACACACAAGTCCCCCGTAAATCAACTCAAATACCCAGGCATGCCTCACACACCCCTACCTCACAGACTGCTCTTCTGTGGCCTGACTCAAATCATTGCTTTACCCTGATTTCACCCAAGTAAATGCTCAGCTGTGGAAGGGACAGACCACACGACTCATCCTAGACCCACAGCTTCTGAATATTTGGACCTCACTTTCCCTAAACATGATTCAACATATTAAAGCTCATTATTTCTATTTATCTTTGAGCTGTGTATGAAATGTTCATCACAGCCCCAATTTAGGGATCTTAAATGTTAGCAGAAACTAATCTAAATTCCTAGCTTTAGGAATTCCTGGGGAAATCAAATGAGGGAAATTACATGACACATTGCCAAGAATGCATGTAAGAAGTAATTATGCTGAAATTCCTTTGTTATCTATTAATATCAACTGCCTGGCACTGTGTCAGCATGGGGATAAACAAGTGACCCTGCTGGTTCAATTGTTCAGTTCTTTCCATCTAAAAGAGATAAGACAAAACAATAGATTCCTCTTTGGGAAGAAATGGCCTCTTATTTTTGTGGTAAACAAAATAGCTTTTTGGATAAGTCCTGTTATCATTTGATCCAGGAGAGACTGATGGCTGAGGTTAGAATTTCAAGATATTTCTCCTGAACAGAAGTGGTAGAAGAGAAAAATAGCAGATGCAGAGTAAAATGTGGTTCCAAATGTTAGGACTGATCCCATTCACAAGGGAGCAAAGTTAGGTCCAAAAGAAGTAAAACTACAGCAAAAAGACTAGAAATGAAGCTATCCAGGCTGACTACCTTCAGGTAAAGATTACAGGAGCTTAGACACTACCATAAGCCATGTAAACAATTGCACAAGAAGAAATTATTAAATATATTTTATTTGATTAATAAATATGGACAGATATATCAACATGGCTGCACACTTAATTCTTCAAACCCATGTTTTAGACTTTGCGGTAATGGAACACTCTAGCTCGTCTCTAAGAAGAAAGCCAGTAGAATCCACAGTTATAATCCTGTCTGTTCTGCCATAATCCTATCTGGTAACCCCACTGACATTGACAACTCAGTCAGGAAAGCAGTGGACTGCCACTTGCTACTTTGGCATTTAAAATTTTATATTTTCTTTTCTTTTCTTTTCTTTTCTTTTTAAAAACGGGGTTTCACCATGTTGGTCAGGCTGGTCTTGAACTCCCGACCTGAGGTGATCTGCCCGCCTTGGCCTCCGAAGTGCTTGGATTACAGGCGTGAGCCACCACATCTGGCCAAATTTTATATTTTCAATAAAAACTGTGCTGTAAGCCGGGCACAGTGGTTCACTCCTGTAATCCCAGAACTTTGGGAGGCTGACATGGGCAGATTGCTTGAGCTCACAAGTTTGGGATCAGCCAGGACAACATGGCAAAACCCTGTCTCTACAAAAGATACAAAAATTAGCTGGGGGTAGTGGTGCACACCTGTAGTCCCCCAGCTACTCAGGAGGCTGAGATGGGAAGATGGCTTGAGCCTGAGAGGTAAAGGTTGAAGTAAGCTAAGATTGTGCCACTACACTCCAGCCTGGGTGATAGAGCCAGACCTTGTCGCAAAAACAAAACAAAACAACAACAAAACTGTGCTGCCGTGGTTTTTGGAAAACAGATTCACATACCACATGAGAATAGAGTCGAGATAAGTCAAAAGATCTTACTTATTTAAAGTAAGGCAATGGAAACTTTTCTTTGTTACCAATAAAGCTGCAGTAGAATAACTTCTAAATACAGACTAATTATACTTAAATATCACCTATATTGTAAAGTTAAAACAAAGTTATATAAACTGTAAAAAATAGAACAAAGACAGTGACATTGGCCATTTCTTCTATGAGACAGCAAGTATATCTCAAAGTCCTGCATGACACACTATAATTTGCATTTCTTCCTCTGTAAAAAGTCATACTCCCACATTCCAGAGGTTCAACCTCCCCAAATTTGAGTAAGCAAATACCATGTAGTGAGGCTGTTCTATACTTTCATAAATTTGATAAAAGAATTTTATGTTAATATTTATGGTAAACTGTGCAACTAGGCAATGTAAATATGTATGCATGTCCACAATTACAACCAGCAAAGGGTAAGTCTGCATCTTTTTTATTTGTAGACATATTTAAAGTGATTTTCATATGTTCGGATTTCACAACTGTTGAATTTCACAAATGGAAATTATCTTAAAGATCCTGTTTGAAAAGACAGAAATCCAATAAAGTGTAATTGTCAGACCTGGGAGACATCCTAGCTGGTGTGTTACCTATTAGACATCTGACTTTGAGCAAAGTTCTTAGCTTTGCTGAGATTCCATAGGAAACAGCAAAGCTAACTGTATTCACCTTTCAGGGCTTTTTTGAGGATAAGATGGAGTATTGCATGTCAAGCTTATAACAGTGCCTGGCACAGAATACGGGCTCAATAATCACAAGCTGTTGTCATCAGTCTCATCAACAACAGCTTCATTAACCTAGAAAGGTTAAATGAGGGCTTGACCAAGATCAAACAGCTATAATAGTAAATGGCAGAGTTAGGGCTTGCATCAAGGTTTCCTGAATTTTCACACAGTGCTATTTCCCACTAAACCACAACTGCCACTGGTGTTTCATCCAGTTTTTGAGATCACATTTTTAAGAGATTGATTAATGTGGTGTACCCTGCAGCTTCTGTTCAGCTTCATTTGAACTTTGCAGTGAAGCCACAGGAACTGTGTGTGATGTGAGATGAAATTGCAGTTGAACGGGGTCTTTAAGCCAGTTAGAGAAATTTCTCTTGTGTTCCATTAGTTTAATTATGACATAGTTAAACAGACTCTGAGAAATTTCAGACCTGGGAACATTTGCCCACAGAGGCACGCAGGCCCTGGCAGTAGCTCTTAATCACATTCCTCAGTCAGGTGTCAAGCAGAACACAGGCACAAGCACACAAGCAAGTTTTGTTTAGAATACCTCAAAAAGCCAGCCAAGTGGCAAATGTGGACATCTGTTCTAGACTGTGGCTGTCCTGTTTTTTCAGTCTAATCTGTCAAGATAACCATTTCCCCATTCTCTTAAACAAACACAGACTTCCTTGTTTAAACACTGTAACAGTTCTAACAGAACACACAGCTTTTAATCATTCTGTGTTAAGTACACTGGCAAGAGTCTGAGAAAAGAATCAAAACATCTTAAATGTAAACTGGCTGATTTTGCTACTTTGCAAATCCCAGGAAACAGAAAAAAAGAAACCTGAAATTCCAGATAAAAGGAATATAACATTGTAGGAGAGACTGCAGTGAATTTTAAATTTTTTATTGAATTGGAAATGCAATTGTGAACCCAGTTCAGCTTCTAATAAAAAAATGATCTGATCATATTTCATTTCTTCTTCTAAGTTTTGCAGATTTAAGTTCATTTGTTCCAATTGTTTTGTATACATTTATAAAGGCAACGTTAATGCTTGAGCAGAGTGATATTTTCAGGAAAGCTATTTAAACACAGAGCAAGGTTGCTTCTCTGCTAACTCTCTTGAAAGCACTTTAGCATAAAGCTCTGTCACAGCAGAGCACATTTTTTTCCATATAATATTTGAGAACAAAAATGAGAAGGGTGGGGAGCAAACCTTTCACAGTGGAATAAGCAAGGATATTGACAACACTGAAGTTCACGTGTGCACTCTCAGTCTCCACACTCTTCATTTCACTTGCAAAATATCCAGGCTCACCCTGAGATATGAAAAAGTTAAAACTTACAGAAAACTGGATACATTTACTACTTAGAGAAAAATGACAGTTAAATAATCCAAACTCAGCTGGTGGCTCACGCCTGTAATCCCAACACTTTGGGAAGCTGAAGTGGGAGGATCACTTGAGCCCAGGAGTTCAAGACCAGCCCCAGCAACGTAACGAGATTTCTGTCTCTACAGAAAAGTTTAAAAAACAGCTGAGCACAGTGGTGAGCACCTGTAGTCCCAGCTACTCAGGAAGCTGAGGTGGGAGGATGGCTTGCACCTGGGATTTTGAGGCTGCGGGGAGCTATGACTGCACCACTGCATTCCAGCCTGGGTGACGGGGAGACACTCTGTCTCTAAAAACATAAAAATAAAATAATAATCCAAAGGCTACATTGTCCACGCTTGAGCGTGGTTCCTGTACAGGTTTTGCAACCTAACCAATTGAAGGTTATATCCCAGTTCTAAGACTTCATTGTGACTGTACACAAATTAATAAACTTCTCTGAGTCTTTTCTGTGAAATGGGGCTAAAAAATATCTTCCAGAGTTCTTCAGAGGATAAAAGAAGACACCTTTGCAATAAATGCTTGACAAAATAGGTACTTGTTATTAAGTAGAATATCCATTAACACCTGTCAAAATTAGATAAATTTCCAACTGACATTAAATTCAGTTTAATAGAGTTTATATTCAATATATGAATTACCAACTTTACAAAATTAGAAAATAATTTAACAGTGAAAAACTAAACCTGTTTAAGAGATACAACGCCAAGAGTGTAAGTCACATGTCCAATTCCTCATGTGCATAAGTGGCCAGAATTTGCAGTTTTCACAGTCATCCTAACACCGCCAGCTGTTCCATAGTGGACATGAGTGGGACCCCAGTCTAAAAGCTCTGGCATTTGGCTGCCTTGCAGACTGTGGTCCAGCCACAGATGGCTTGAGGGCACTGGTAGATTGGGAGTGGCTTGGCCAGTCAAATCTTCCACTTGAATGACAAAGTCAATCTTGAGAGCAGTGATGGCAAAGACCAAGAGAAGCTTAGTTTCCATAATGGCAAAGTTCAGGAATTGGGAGCAACAGGGGCCTGTGCGGAGAAGCCAAGGAAAAACTAGAAAAGAGGTAAAAATTCTAGTCCTCCAGGAGCTAGGGCATGTGGTAAATGGATGTTTGTTTGTTTGTTTGTTTGTTTGTTTGTTTCTGAGACGGAGTCTTGCTCTGTTGCCCAGGCTGGAGTGCAGTGGTGCAATCTCGGCTCACTGCAACCTCCTCCTCCTGGGTTCAAGCAATTCTCCTGTCTCAGCCTCCTGAGTAACTGGGACTGCAGGTGCCCACCACCACACCCAGCTAATTTTGGCATTTTTAGTAGAGACGGGGTTTCACTGTATTGGCCAGGCTGGTCTCGAACTCCTGACCTTGTGATCCTCCCGCCTCAGCCTCCCAAAGTGCTGGGATTATAGGCATGAGCCACCGCGCCCAGCCTTAAATGTATTATTTTTAAACATTCTTTATTTCTTTTTGAATCCTTACACTATATACCCTAATTGAAATAGACTGGGTATGTATTCGTTGTTTTGCAACCTGAAAGAGTCTACCAGATCATTTTATCTTTGATGATTCAGAACGCGCTTGAAGATCTCAAAACACTTGAGGGTCAGAATTATTCACAACAGTGATCACATGAGTATAGATGTCCAGCTACTTTTATGTCTATATTCTGATAGCTGCTGCCAAGCCATGGATGAGGACACTAATTGGGGTCTCTTGGTCCAAGCACTTTGGGAGACTGAGGCAGGAGGCTCACTTGAGACCACCCCTGGCAACATAAGAGACCCCTGTCTCTACAGAAAATATTAAAAATTAGCTGGGCTGATTTTAATTATACAAATATTTACTAAGAAATTGTTCTATGTAAGGCACATTGATAAATATTGTCAATTAACAAATAAATAAGCAGTTTCCCTGCCGTCAAAAATATTACAACTTAATGGTATTTGACAAGCTCACAAGTACTATGAGATAAAATGTGATAAATGCTTTAAGAGGGAAGCAAAACTTTCACCATGATCTAGAGGAGGAGGAAATTACAAGCACTTGGGAGGAGAAACATGGCAGGAATCAGGGAAAGCTGTGGGAGGGCACCACTCTAAACACCTTGAAATCCAAGTGAAATTTTGACAGAAAAGGTGAAACCATGTTAGGGAGCAGGAAGAAGTACTACTTGAGGAATAGCAAAAATCACTGATTGGCTGCTGGTGGAGAACTTCTAGTGAGAGATAAAGATGGAAGGAAGTTTAAGGTCAGAAAACGAAGGAGTTGAAATGTCAGAATAAAGAATTCAGAATTTATTTAGTAAGTAATGGAGTCTGGTGAGGTTTCTGAGCAGGGAATGATACAATCAGCTGAGTTGGAGGCTGACACATGCTTCCACACTTGAATAACTTTTCTATAAAAATATGACTTTATCAAAACCTTTATGAATAAAATAACACATACCTATAAAATATGAATAGGCAATAGAAACACAATAGAGACTAAGAATGTAAATAGTATAACATCTAGGCATAATGTGTTATCCAATTTCCCTATCAGAGAAAGATGTCAATTTTCTCTCCTAATAATCACTTGAAGCTGATTTCTGCAACCATTTTTCTATTCTTCACAGATCATGGAACAAACTGGTCCTTCATCAAGTTCTTTCCCTAGGCTGCAGGCTATAAAGCCTGGGAGTTAGACTGCCCTGAAATTGGAATTTTCATTCATAATTGACACATCCCTTTTGGAGAGCAATTTAGCATGTATATCAGGAGCTATGGAATATGCATACCCATTAACCCAGTGTATCCACTTCTAGGTCTCCAGCCTCAGGACATTTTAAAACAAGGAGAAAGTAATGTGAATTAATGTAATTCAATATTATATAGTATAGGAACATATATGGCAATATGATTTACATATTGCAAATCTATGTAAAAACAGATTTAAACAAAAGAGACTGGATGACAATATAATTTTTTTTTAAATGCCAATTGTGTTGGAATAATCTTATTAAAGGGGATAGATTTTTCCCCTATTTTGTTTTCCAAAATGCCATTATGTTGTCATAATTATCGAAGAGTTTAAAAAGGAAAAAAGAGGATTAAGACAGGGTGCAGTGGCTGACGCCTGTGCTGAGGCAGGCAGATCACCCGAGGTCAGGAGTTCGAGACCAGCCTGGTCAATGTGGTGAAACCCTGTTTCTACTAAAAATACAAAAATTAGCCAGGCATGGTGGTGCACGCCTGTAGTCCCAGCTACTCGGGAGGCTAAGGCAGGAGAATCGCTTGAACCCGGGAGGCAGAGGTTGCAGTGAGCCAAGATCATGCCACTGCACTCCAGCCTGGCTGACAGAGCAAGACTCCATCTCAAAAAAAAAAAAAAAAAGGACTAAAAACAGATCTCTAAGAAGAAGCTAGTTAGTCCCTTTAAGGCATGTGAAGAAAGAATCAATGGCAGTGAGGGGTTTCTTTCCTGACAGATCCCATGGGAGCTTAAGGTTCCAAGAAAACCTGAAACTGCCAAAGCCACATCACATAGGATGAAAAATGAGCTCCACAATGATTTTGCCTTCGTTGGTTCTTGCATGGTAGTGCAGTCAGAAGGGGACACGAAAGGGAAGGAGGACATGTATGTGACATTTCATTGAGCTGTAGCTCTAGCGTGGATGAATCATCAGACTCCACACTCCAAGGTCCACTCTCAGATGCTAGGCATTTGTCTTTATTTGTCTTCCCTTAGGAATGAGAAATAGGAAATCAGTAACAGAATACGACGAATAAAATCTATTTACCAGCTGATGTTAGCAACATACATTTAGAAACAGAGGTATTTCATTCTCTTTCTAAGTAAACCAGTAAAAATAAGATGTTTTCTGATCAATCAGGTCATCAGCTGACACCATGAAAAAGAACTGCTTAAGTGTTTTGTGAGTAGCAGGATGCAATATATATTTAATTGCTGGCTACAAATCGTCAAAGTGTTATCTCTGCGTTTCTCAGAATAATCTTATCTATAGAATTATTCATAATTCTACCATATGTACAGCAACTGAAAGAATTTTTAAAAGCATCAGCATATAAAACACACCAAATTAAATTATTACTTCACAAGGATTTAAATATTACTCAATAATTAATATTCCTCTTGTACTAAAACAGTTTTAAAGCAAAGGTCTGACTCAAAGGCAATTAGTACTATTAAATGAAAGTTTTTGCTTTTGGGACTTTTCTTATTTACAAGATAGTTTATCATTAATTTAAATTAGGCAAAACTTAACTAGGTTGCTGACATGTATATTGCATAAGACAGAAACAAATATTCTTCTCTGAACTCATTTTTACGTGCAGCCACTTTCCATTGGTAGTTGGCTTTCAGACCTGGTCCTGTGTCTGGAGTTATTTCCTGGGTGTGCAAACATCTTTAACCCTGCTCCTTCTGACTATTGTGAGGAAGATATACAGAAAGAATGCAGAGTCTCGGCAGTATTTCACACTTCATTCCGAGGAGGAGGCAAAGGTTAAGAATGAGGAAAATTAGGCAGACAACCATGTGTGACCAAAAGAAAGGCTTACTATTCTGCAGAAGCCGATTCCCCTGACACGAATAGAAGAAAGGCCCATGAATGAGATCATGTCAACTTCCTCTGCTTACATAGTAATGCTGGCCTTCTTTCCTTTCGGAAAAACAAGTCATCCGTGCACCAGAGTTCAGGGCTGCATTGTCAAATGTTTCCGAACTCCCAGTGACAGCACACTGACACAGGTCCAAGGGACAGGTCCAAGCAAGCTTTTCCAGGCCTGGCCTAAGAGCCCTAGAGAATTCACAGAGCCTATTTTCTGCATGTCGATGAAATCTAAACCTCTGATTATCCAGCAGTCAATGAACTTCTGGAAACACGCTAAATGAATGGACTTGATTTTTGAAGGAGAGTCTTTCAAGAATCTCAAGATGGTGTTGGGCTGGCTTTGGGCTCAGTGATAAATTTTTACATGTCAAAGGGAGGTGATTCTGGGTTTTGGCAGTGCCCTTACTCATGGGGGACAAGCCTTAGTAAAATCATTTCACAGATGAACTCTAAGTCAGAAAGACTTTTTAAAACTGTATTTTAATCCATGGATTATTACACTCGATTTCTTTTATGATTATTTTTCTCAATAAATTATTTTTGCTCTCCAAGAGTGATTCTAGTTAGGGAATATGACATCAATTCCCAGAGTAGGCATTAACTCATGGTAGATTGAAAGGCTGAAGATCATAATATTTCATATAAAGAACGAGATTTCTATAATCTAATGCTGAACAGCATTACGCAATCGTTTTACGGGCAAATTGGCCTCTAAGTTACTGAACATTAAACAATAAGTAATATGTTGCTATGGAAAGTCTACATTAAAATCAGATGTGCATAAATGTCTTCATTTCAATATCTTTGTATGAATTTTTTTTTGCTAAGTCTCTGTTTAAAAAAAAAAATTAAAAAAACCTGCAGCATTTCCCTTTCTGTATGTCAGACTAATAGCCATCTCTGCCAAGGCCGAAGTTACTGATAGGGTAATAAAGCATTATTCTAACAACGGTTCCCACATTCTCTCCTCAAAGTAAACTTCCCATGAGGTCAGGTGTCTCTACAGACTGTGAGGGGTATTCTTTAGGGTTTCAGAAACAAAGCTATCTCACTGCAGGTAATTTGACAATACAGTAGATGCTCTGTTAACTCACCCCCAAATAGCCAAATTCCCAGACTAGCTGATATGTTCCCAGCTTTGATTCTTGGCCACAGCACACAGATGTTTCGTCTCAACACAAATAGGCTCCTCTTCAGACAGAATATCTGAACACCTTTGCTCTTATTATTTGTATTATATACTTAGCAAGATAGGTTGCATTTGTGCCCAAATCTGTTTATACAGGTTGTCTTTGTTATTCTAATTAGATGATTTATTTAATATTTAAAATAAACTGATAAAATTAAAGCGCTGGAAGAGATTTGTATTTTCTCTGAAAGAAGTGGGAGTTTTTTGTTTCTTTTTTTTTTTTTAACGACATCAAATTAGGTGTGGAGGGCCAGGCACAGTGGCTCACGCCTGTATTCCCAGTACTTTGGGAAGCCGAGGTGAGGGGATCACCTGAGGTCAGAAGTTTGACAACATCCTGGTCAACATGACAAAACCCCATCTCTACTAAAAATAACCAAAAAAAGTAGCCAGATGTGGTGGCAGGCACCTGTAGTCCCAGCTACTTGGGAGGCTGTGGCAGGGGAATTGCTTGAACCCGAGAGGTTGCAGTGAGCTGAGATGGCACCACTGCACTGCAGACTGGGCATCTAAGCAAGACTTGGTCTCAAAATATATATATATATATATTAGATGTGGAGGAGAAAGCTACAAATGGCTGCTGGGTTAGCATTAAAATTTAGGAGAATTTTGTTCTCATGTTGCTTGAAAAGTTTCTTTAAGTTCTTGCTCCACTTAAAAGAAACCAAAACCAAAGAAACCAGCCAGTTGAGATGCAGACGCAAAAAAAAGATTGACACAGAATATGAGTCAATGGTCCAGAAAATGTTAGACTAAGGCACATTCCTATGTTTTAAGGTAAAAGAAAACATTGAAGATATGCATGTACCATCACTCCTGATTCTGTTTCAATTAACTTTGTTTTTATTAACCTACATACTACCTGCCAATTCTGATATTTTGGAATAGGGGGATTCCTACTGTAGTATGTGTCACGCCCTAGAGTTTAAGAGCTAGAAAGCAAACATGGAATTCAGGAAGCTATTTGAGTCAAAACAAGAAAGAAGAATCTGAACTACGGTGATGACAACAAAGGAGGTGTACGTAAGGGAAATTACAGAGTAGAAGTAACCCAATTCTGACCGTTTATGAGAAGGCGTTAAGAAGACTCCAAGGTTTGAGTGTGAGTGGAAGGTGGCACCTTGGAAAGACGTGGGGAGTCGAGGAGAAGCATCTGATTTAGTGGAGGAAAGGGGACTCAGGTTTTTTGTTTGTTTTTGTTTTTTTGAGATGGACTTTCGCTCTTATTGCCCAGGCTGCAGGCGGGATCTCAACTCACTGCAACTTCCGCCTCCTGGGTTCAAGTGATTCTCCTGACTCAGCCTCCCCTGTAGCTGGGATTACAGGCATGGGCCACCATGCCCGGATAATTTTTTTGCATTTTTAGTAGAGATGGGGTTTCGCCATGTTGGCCTGGCTGGTCTCAAACACTCGACCTCAGGTAATCCGCCCGCCTCAGCCTCCCAAAGTGCTGGGATTACAGGCGTGAGCCACCACACCCCACCCAGGACTCAGGATTTTGATTGATCGAGTTTGAGATGGACAAAGACCTCCAGGTAGAGATACCGGATGCTGGTAGGAGGGAGTTAGAAACATAGTTCTAAAACTTAGGAAGGAGGTCAATAGTAGAAATACAGGTTTGGAAGTGGTATAGACAACAGCAATTGAAGTCCCCAGGATGAAAGAAACCTGAAGGAAAACCAACAGAGAGAAGTGGCCTAAGGAAAAAAACAAAAAACCTGTGTTTGAGGGCAGAAGGTTTAAGAAAAGCTATAATATTGAGGAGATAAAAGAGTTGGAAAAACAAAGATGAGACTTACCATTAGACCAGGTCTCAGCAGCCAAAGGAGGGGAGAGTGGGGAAGGGGCAGATAGATGGCCAGGGACAGAAGCTTCAGGGAAGTGTCACTTAGCCTGTCACCAGGCTCCAGTCATGGAAGCACTCTCAGTAGAACATTGAGGGAATACACCAGATTTCAAAAGGTGAAGGATTGAGTATCTGGTGAGGAAAAAAGTCAAGGGCCTTAAAAATCTCAAGCTCAGTGTGAAGAGAACACAGACAGCACTATGCCTTTGCGGGGGAAATGGCTGAGCAGCAGAGATTGTTTAAGAGAACAAAGGCTTCGGCTGACCTTGTTCGCAGGAGAAGGGAAGAAAGCACTAAACATACAGTTGGTGACAGAGCAAAAGAGAGGGACCCTGTGGAGGTAGAAGAGGGAGAAGTAAGAAAGCCAGAAGGGGCAAACTTGGCAAAAAGAAAAGGGTCTTCTTTCTCCAAGACAGGAGCCAGGAAAGAGAAAGGGTAAAGAGAGGAGGAAAGGCCGGCACAGTGGCTTGACACCTGTAATCCCGGCACTTTGGGAGGCCGAGGTGGGAGGATCACCTGAGGTCCAGAGTTCAAGACCAACCTGACCAACAGGGAGAGACCCTGTCTCTACTAAAAATGCAAAATTAGCCAGGCGAGGTGGCACATGCCTGTAATACCAGCTACTGGGGAGGCTGAGGCTGGAGAGTCACTTGAACCCGGGAGGCAGAGGTTTCAGGGAGCTGAGATCGCCAATGCCGTCCAGCTTGGGCAACAAGAGCGAAACTCCGTCTCAAAAAAAAAAAAAAACTGAGGAAAGTGAAAGTGTTCACATCTGCTAGCCTCCACTGTATTACTAAAGTCTTCTCACACAGATGCCAAATCGATGTTTAGTGAATAAAGGTGTCTAAAGTCATCTGCTACGTGGGATGACTAAGGATAGGATTGGAATTGATGCATGACATGTAAGAGGCATACTTACCAAATGGACAACTGAATGATTAGTACATTCAGTGAGATAAGCATTCAATGTCACTTAAAGAAAACACAACAAAAATATTTGTTACTGATTTTTTTCTTTCTACCTGGGTAAGTATTACAGAGATGATCATAGCTGCTGGTAGGACCGGAAAAGACTGCTTTAAAAATTTCTGCTTTTCTCTCCAGGTTTTCTAGTCTGGTTGGGAAGAACGGACACCTAGAGACTCACTTTTCATGATGACAAAAATGTTGGGACATTGGCATAGGTAATAATAGCACAGGGACTAGGGAGTCCTTTTTTTTTTTTTTTTTTTTTTGTGACGGAGTTTCACGCTGTCGCCCAGGCTGGAGTGCAGTGGCATGATCTCGGCCCACTGCAACCTCTGCCTCCCAGGTTCCAGAGATTGTCCTGCCTCAGCCTCCCGAGTAGCTGGGACTACAAGTGTGTGCCACCACACCTGGCTAATTTTTGTATTTTTCAGTAGAAACAGGACTTCACAATATTGGACATGCTGGTCTCTAACTCCTGACCTGGTGATCCACCTGCCTCGGCCTCCTGAAGTACTGGGGTTACAAGCATGAGCCACCGAGCCCGGCCAGCGAATCCATTTTAATGAATAAATTGTCCTTCTAAATCACACAGCATCGACCCTAGCTCTTCTGCACACAGATTTTCTATAGTTATAGATGGTGTTTTTAATGAGGCCTCATCAAGCTGTGTGGGATTTGCTTCTTGAAAAGCAAAGCCTTGTCTTGATAAGAATGACAATGTCCAGCTCCCCCTGCCAGAGAGGCCATCCGGCAGGCCTTCCCTACTCATTCTCTGCCACTTACACAGGTGTCCAATTTAAACAGGAAGCAGTTGGATTTGATTTTCCTTTTTAGAAACCTTGAACAGCTGAGACGTTTAGAAGATAATGTGATAGAACTCAGCCTTTACTAGACTATTTCAATCTCATGCTAAAGCATTTCAATTGCATCGAGTAATCGTGTAAGTTGAAAGAGACATTCTCTATCTCAGTGTACATGAACGCTGCCCATGCTGATCTTAAACAGACGGAAGAAAAATATGTTGTATGATTTGAAGAAATGGGAGGCCTTCCAATGCCTACCTCTCCCAAGATATCTCGTCCATGAGGTTGCCTAAGTCCCAGATAACCTTATTTCATTTCTGCTGATGAGGTCACTATAGTTTTATGAGTCACCTTTAAAATAAGAATAACCCCAAGAGAGAAGTTCATCGTTAGCACTTTGTATATTGGTATATCAAATTAATCAGCCTGTGAGCTGAGGAAATTAGACCCAGAACAATTAAGTACAGAAAAGGCAAGGGAAGCAAATGGTCTGACCCTACATACATCAAGAAGGAGAGCGGTTCTGAGTGACAAACTACCCAGGGTGGAGGATCCTGAGCAGCCAGCCTCGTCCCCCGGAGCAGGTCTCGAAATAATTGTAACAGCTAAACAGAGGAGTGCTTCCTTAACTTACCAAAGAACCCCAAAGGCTGGTAGACCAGGCTCATTCCAGAAGAAACATATTTCATAAGGTCAGTTGGCTCGTACCCCACCAGTTTGCTTCACAGATGAAATTCAAGTCCAATGGCCCCCTCAATCAGTTTTCTCCTTTGGTTCAGATAGGACCCAGTTGTAAGAAAGAGGGGATTAGAACAACAGGTGGGCCATTAGACCAGACGATCCTTAGAATCTCTTCTATCACCGAGATTCTAGGATTCTGTAAAATACTGCTGAAAGTATATGGGCCAAACCTTAAGATTTCCAAGGTGTTTGGTTAGATAAGACAATCTTGCAATTGAAACTTTGATTTTTTTAATAAAGAAATTATCTCTGCTCAGTTTTCCATTATTTCTTGACTAGTTTTGAGTAATCAGAAGTTTGTAAATATATTCCATTTAGTAGTTGAGGGATTTCAACTCTTTCATACACCTCTTGCTTGTTTGTTTGAGACAGGGTCTCACTCCGTCGGCCAGGCAGGAGCGCGGTGGCAGTGTGATTGTAACTCACTGCAGCTTCAATCTCCTGGGCTCAAGTCGTCATCCCACTGCAGCCTTCCAGGTAGATGGGACCACAGACACATTCACTACACACAGGTAATTTTTAAATTTTTTTGTAGAAGTGGGGTCTTGCTATGTTGCCCAGTCTGGTCTGAAACTCCAGGCCTCAAGCAATCCTCCTGCCTCAGCCTGCCAAAGGGCTAGGAAAGATATGAGCCACAACACTGGGCCCCTCGTGTACCTCTTGATGTTATTTTGAGATAGAAAAGGGAATAGGAAGGAGAAAATAGTGTTTATTGAGCAAGTATTAGGCACTTTAAATTCATTATTTTAATCTAATTCTCTTTAATACACATTTTCTTTTGTTACCTCCATTTTAAAGGAGAGACCACTGGTCTCTTGGAGGTTAAATAACTTGCCTATGAACATCGAATCAGAAGGCACAGATTTATGGTCTAACCGAATTTTTTATACTAAATCTCATGCTTTTTTAATATGCATTATGTTCTATCTCATACTTTGAGTTACAATATAGATGTTTTTTGATGGATTCCACCAAATCACTCCACTTCCAAGGAAGAAAGTCATGTGAGTTGTAAATGTAGTTGGAACCCAAGGACATTTCTGACCCACGTACTGCGCTTGCTAGGTACCTTTTATCAAATAAGGAAGCTTTGTGCCTGTTCTATTCATAGAAAGAATTTCAATTCATTAAAATGTAAACATTAAAGAATTTTAAGTGCTAAATATTGAAACACAATCCTGTTTGTTTTATAAGATACATTAAAACAAAGCAAAAATGCCATGGGCTCCTTTAGAAAAGAATGTGGGACTCTAAAATATTTCCAGTATGACTAATGTTGCATATCTAAATAGGATGCTTAAAAATATTAGGACTCTGGAATGGTTTCAAATTCCTATTCATGTCACCATTGCAGATCTTTATTTACTTTTGTATTTAATTTAAATTTTTACTAAGGTAATAAATAGATTACCTTGAAATATGGTGACAGACTTACTAGCAATTATATGACCGTTTTTATTTTGTTTTTTTAGAGACAAGCTATCTGTTGCTGGAGCGCAGTGGCGTGATCGTAGCTCACTGCAGCCTCCAACTCCTGGACTCAAGCTATCCTCCTGTCTCAACTTCCGCAGTACCTAGGATTATAGGTTTGAGCCACCACACCCAGCTATAACATCTTTTATTTTTTAAATCATATTCTCTAATACAGAGCAAACTAATAAAGTAGGCCATGCCTTTCCTTAGGGTCAAAGAAAAGGTAGATTGTACTCCCCTATGCAATTTGAAATCATTTTTAAGAAATCTATAGAAAAAAAAAATGATGTTCATTAAACTGGTTGACTCCATGAGGTTTGAGTCCTATAAGCATGCTTCTCCAAATGTATGATTTTTCCTGCAAGAAGAAACAAATAGAGATTATTAATTATGTAAGGTTTTAACCTCTCTTCTGTAAGAATTGCTAAGAATAACAAGGCTCCAATCTTGCTTTAGTTCTTAGATTACATTCTACTCCAGAACCTAAGAGAAGACCTTCAGACCCTTGGACTGCAGTTACCACATTCAGACTGGACCACCTAATGTGGTCCACCTCTATCCATCCTTCTATTAATAAGCTCAGTATGCTGAGTTTTTAGATTAAGAAGTGATAAAGCACAGAATTCATGTACTTTCTACGGACTTTAAATGCTTAAACCAAAGGAGAAGGGGAGTTTAATTCCAAGAGCTGCTGATCTTTCTAAGGCCTTAACCAACCTTTTCTGAAAAAGATAGGTTCCAGATGAATCTCAGAGTTGGGAAAATCATGCCAAATACTTCAAAATTCTGAACATACTTCCAAGTAACTACTGCTGTCCTATAATGATTTTTGACTTAGTATCTTGGAAACATTCTTATCCATGGATAGATACCTGATTTCATAATAGACATCGAAAGAGAAATGGGATTTTATTTGCAGAAATTCACTTTATAGCCAAATTTTCTAGCTGCATGTATTTAAAGTGAGAGATAAATGTATTTATGTTCATATTTGTCATCTCTATGTCTGCTTACCTCTCTGGGGTTCCTTCAGGCAGAATCTGACAAGAAAAAATTGACTTAGACGAGAATGTGATTAGTTCAACGAATATGTTTGGGAGAGCTCAGCACAACATTTAGAACCGTCTGGTAGAACCCTTTCAAATAGAGTGTATCATTTAACTGCCCCCCCACTCCCAATCTTCTCCATCTAAAAAATAAAGCTAACTAATAAAGTATTATTCTTATTGTGATATTCTCACCCCTATTTTACAGACTAGGAGACAAAGGTTTAGTAATGTTATTTGATTCCTCAAGATCACAAATTTAACAGAGTAGGAATGATCTGTTTGTTTGTTTTTTAAGTTCAGGGTTGCAAGTGCAGGTTTGTTACATAGGTAAACTTGTATCATGGGAGTTTGCTGTACCAATTATTTCATCACTGAGGTATTAAGCCTAGTACCCATTAGTTACTTTTCCTGATCTACTCCCTCCTTCGAACCTCCTCCCTCCAAAAGGTCCCAGTGTGTGTCGTTCCCCTCTATGTGTCCGTGTGTTCTCATCATTTAGCTCCCACTTGTATCTTAAGGCAAAGATTCTTTCAGGCCTGTTAGCCCCAAATTCTACCTTTCTTTCTTATTCATGAAACCACACTGTCTTGTTGGTTTCATTTAACAACTTAGTGACCATTTTTCTTCTCTTTCTTATATATAGTTCTATTTTCCTTTCCTTCTATTGAATTTCTCTTCTACCTTCTTTACCCAACCGAGAAAAAATAGTTTCTTAAACTCCAAATCCTCTTTGTCTCTAAATTCTCTGATTAGAAATAAGATGCTAACCAAGATTTATTTCAGGTCAGAGCAGTCTCTATTCCGATTTGGAAAACTGAAACTGTGTATGTAGTGGGGAGGGGTGGGAAAAATAAGAGCAGAACAGTGCAGACATCCAGGTGGGATCTTTAAGTAGAACTCGTAACAACACCCCTTAAGAAGCAGGAAAGAGACCTGAAGCAGCAGAGTCATTCATTTGAGCTTCAGATTATTCACTTTCCTAACTAATCAATAATGGTTATAATTAAAATTGATAGCTGCAAATAACATGACAGAGGGCTGCTGCCAGAATACTGATTGTGTCTTCGGCTTGGAAAGATAGGCAGCAGCGCGGAACGCTTATTTTCCAATTTGCTTTTAGCTGTGTGCAAATTGCTTTAGCTGTATCCAGCTGATTTAGACCTTGCCTGGAGGTGCACTAGATTAATTGGGAGCCACACATTCATTGCTTACAGAATGGACTCTGTAATTGGCGAAATTTGTTAGTGCCAGTTATAAAATAACTATATAGTTCTGTTTTTAGCTGTCCTTTCATTACTCTTTCTGTTAGAGGGAGGGGAGACAATTAGAACCCATCTGACGATTAAGATGGGCACTTTTACATAAGGACTCAAAGGAACGTGTCTGCAGTCAATATTTTATCCAAGCAGACGTTAGTGTGAATATGGTATTGATTTTTTTCAAAAACTGAAAAAGTACTTGAGCACATAAAAGAATTTTTTCATCTTTGTTGTGACTGAGCCTTAGATAAGAGAACCTATTTTGTTAGAACTATGACCAGATTTTTCAAAATGATTCCTTGTTCTCTCTTCTAACTTCATTGGGTTAAATAGAACAAGCACTCTTTCTTGCTTATTGCAAATGAAAGAAATAAGAAAAATCCTGAAGCCATACTCAGGTGCCCTCCAGTTCGTCTTGTTTCTCCCACTTTTTTCTTTGGGTTGCAGGGTACCATGGGGGCATCCGTACTGCCTACTTGAAACTCCAGGTGCATATGAATGAATATGAAAGTTATTTTTGGCAGACAGACTTTTTTTTTTTTTAGAGCAAAACCAGGTAGGCCAAGAACAAAACATAAATTATAATTACAGGTTAGGAAAACAAAAAGTTATTTTTTATCCCTGAAGAAGTGTTTTATGTCAACAAACTTAAATATGCAAAATGGCAAATTACATCTCTCAAACAACTTGTAGTATGTTGCAATGCATGCCAAATTGTAGAGGCTATTCCCACGCATATTCAAAAACCATATGTATACACAGAACAGAGACATCAGCCAGGACTCTGTCACCTGAGTGACAAAAATCCCAACTCAACTCAAACTCATTTAAATAAACAAAGGAGTGGAAGAAGAGTGTGTTTATTAGTTTAGGTTACTAAAAAGTTCGGGAGACTGTTAGACACTACCCGGATTCATGGGCTCAGAAAGGTATTATGACTTTCTTCTTCCATTTTTTGGCTCAATCTTATTTCTTGCTAGCTTCACTTTCAAAGCTCTTACCCCATGGAGGTCCCTTTCAGACCCAGATTTATATTACATCTGTTCAGCAACTCCAGTAAAAAGAAGATGCAGAGCAGGTACGGTGGCTCATGCCTGTAATCCCAGCACTTTGGGAGGCTGAGGTGGGCGGATCAGGAGGTCAAGACATCGAGACCATCCTGGCCAACATGGTGAAACCCCATCTCTAATAAGAATACAAAAATTAAACAAGTGTGGTGGCAGATGCTTGTAATCCCAGCTACTCAGAAGGCCGAGGCAGGAGAATCGCTTGAACCCAGGAGGCGGAGGTTGTGGTGAGCCGAGATGGCGTCATTGCACTCCAGCCTGGGGAACAAGAGCGAAACTCTGTCTCAAAAAAAAAAAAAAAAAAAAAAAAAATTAGCTGCGTGTGGTGGTGTGCGCCTGTGGTCCCGGCTGCTCAGGAGGCTGAGGCTGGAGAATCACTTGAACCCAGGAGGCAGAAGTTGCAGTGAGCCAAGATCGTGCCACTGCACTCCAGCCTGCAACAGAGCAAGACTCCATCTCAAAAAAAAAAAAAAAAAAAAAAAAAAAAAGATGCTTATTTCCTAATAGTTTCAGCAAATTCTTGACCTATAGTGAGTTACTTGCCCTCTTCCTGAAACACACTTTATAGCCAGGAGGATAAAATATGCTTATTGACCACACCTGAGCCATGCCCTCACCTGGCCTAAGCGTGAAGGAGGGCAGTTCCCAGAGAGACACTGAGGTACTGTTACCAAATGTGGAAATAAATCAGGCAGGGACAACAACAAATGGCCACAACACTACCCACAGTAAAGTTACAGTAAACTATTAGTATCCTTAGTAGTTCACCTTAAACTTTTCATTCATTGTTGTCTTTGGGATCTAATTAAAACTAAAGGTCTTTTCCTGCAGAAAAATGCCAATGTGACCATGTCATGCAAGATGTTGCTTGCTATTTCAGAACGGTTCATGCATGCCTAGAGCCCAACCAATAACACAGAAACTAAAAATCTTTCTGAAGTAAAAGATTATTTTTAAAGTAGCTCATCTTGTGTCTAAGTCCCACAATTTTAGGTTTCCTTCTCCTTCCAATGGCCTTTTTTTCCCTCAAGCAATTTTGTTTGTGAAGAATTCCTCTTCAGCAGGTGTTGTTATCCTTGTAGTAAGAGGAGGAAGGAGGGAGCAGCCCTTCAGTTCTTGCTTTCGGATTTTGGAAAAGAGAGGGTTATAAATGAAAACTCAGAAAGAGAAAGAGAAAGTTACCACACTCATAATGTTTAACTTTTGTTGAGCACTTTGCCCTTGAAGATAGAAGGAATTGTCATATTTCAAGACCAATCATTCTTATACAATTTTATCATGTTCTGTAGCTATAGAATTAGAACAAAGTTAATGATAGGATGAGACAGCATCCTAAAAGTGAGTAATAACAGAAGACAAGATTAAAGATATGAATTTAAAAATATATAATATCAATTTCTTTTTTTCTTTTTTTCTTTTTTTTGAAACAGAGTCTCACTCTGTCGCCCAGGCTGGGGTACAGTGGCACGATCTCAGCTCACTGCAAACTCCTGCTCCTGGGTACAAGCGATTCTTCTGCCTCAACCTCCCAAGTAGCTGGGACTACAGACAGGCACCACCAAATCCGGCTGATTTTTGTATTTTAGTAGAGACAGAGTTTCACCATATTGGCCAGGCTGGTTTCAAACTCCTGACCTTGTGATTTGCCCGCCTTGGACTCCCAAAGTGTGTGAACTACTGCGCCCAGCCAAAAATATATAATATCAATTTCATATATGTACATAGAGAAATATCTAGAAAGATATACACCAACCAGTGAAAAATGATCCTTTTTAAAGAGTTTAGGAGGAAGAATCAAAGAGACTTCTATTTCCTTTATTCTCATTTAGTTATATGAGCAATGGAGAAAAACCGTATAATAGAAGCAAAAATGCTTAAAGTATGAAAATAAAGGTTTCAGATATAAACAAAATGACAATTTGGTCCAGAATTTCTCTTCTCCTGAGTACTAAGTAATAAAAATAAAATAAATAAAAACTGTACTGAGTAATAAGGACTATGGAAAAAAATTTCTGGTAAAACTTGGATACCAGGAACACTATATCAACTTATTATTATTATTGCTCCCCCAAACAGCAGAGATTAGGCAGAGCCCCAAAGGAAGACGTTCTAGAAGCATCAAGGTACAGCCCAACAAACGGTGAAGAAGCCCAAATTCACAGCAGATCCCAGAAAGCATGACCACACTGCACTGAAAATGAGAGGGATCCACTAAATGAAAAACTAAAGAGAAGGCTGCTGTGAGATGAAGCGAGTTACGATCATGCTATCAGATTCAGAGAGAAAAAGAGAGCCTGCTGAGTGCAGAGATATCATATTGAAGCAAAATGTCACTAAGACAGCAAAGAAAAGACCCATTACAAAGCCTGGAATTTTATCTGGCCCTATTTCCCACTCCTAACAAAAACATCCTTTAAATAAGTGGTCTAAGAAAATGTAACCCAATCAATCATGCATAACATAATTAGTGCAGTGTGGTTTTAAAAACGTTTTTACAGCACCAAAACTTAGAAACAGGTTTAAAAAAAACACTCGTTAAAAAGATATTGCCATGGAGTAGATAAAATTCATAATCACAAAATGTATCGTGATACATTTTAAAGTAATAAAACATTTACCTCCATAAAGCAAGACTACAAAATCAAAATGTAAGAACACAGAGAAGACTAGGCACCCAAGGGGGTATAAAATATCACTGATAGAACTCAGGAAATAAATACAAGAAAAAAATAGAGAAATGAATTATTCTAAATGGAAGGAGCAAAAGGAGAAATAGAAACTTTTAAAAACCCCCCAAAAATATTAAAGATAGAAATGCAATAAGCTAGCAAGATAGAAATTTTTTTAAAAAATTGAAGAATTGTACAGAAAATAATGGTTATAAAAAACAAAATGTATCTAATCAATCCAGAAATCAGGGATTTTCAATATACACATAACTGGCATCTCCTAAGATGGTATGTAAAACAGAGCAAGTATTCTGAAATGATCAGTAAATAAACTTTCCTCAAATAAATAAAGATTTTTATATATACATTCAACAGGCACATTATGTATACGGAAATTAAAACAGAACAACCGACACTGAGACACAATTTTTTTTCTTTCTTTATTTCTTTTTTTTTTTTTCTTTCTGAGATTGAGTTTCCCTCTTGTTGGCCAGGCTACAGTGCAGTGGCATGATCTTGGCTCACTGCAACCTCTGCCTCCTGGGTTCAAGTGATTCTCCTGCCTCATCCTCTGGAGTAGCTGGGTTTATAGGCATGTGCCACCATGCCCATAATTTTGTATTTTTAGCAGAGAGGAGGTTTTCCAGGATAGTCAGGCTGGTCTAGAACTCCCAGCCTCAGGTGATCCACCCTCCTCAGCCTCCCAAAGTGCTGGGATTACAGGCGTGAGCCACTGCACTCGGCGACATAATCTTTTTAACTCCGAGGTATTAAGTACCATAAGAAGGTACTTAGCCTATTATTAATAAAGATATCTATTTGTTTGCTACTCCATTTGAGTGCTTTTCTAATAAAGTTACGGAAATTTTAAGATAAACAAGTAATATTCAGGATAGCTAGGCAAAAAGATCACATCATTTATAATGAGTGTTTGGTGTCATTTTGTTTTAGGTATGAAAATGTTGTCCCTTTTTTTTGTTTTTTTTTTGAGACAGAGTCTTGCTCTGTCACCCAGGCTAGAGTGCAGTGGTGCCATCTTGGCTCACTGCAACCTCTGCATCCCGGGGTTAAGTGATTCTCCTGCCTCAGCCTCCTGAGTAGCTGGGATTACAGGCGCCCACCACCACGCCTGGCTTTTTTTTTTTTTTTTTTGTATTTTTAGTAGAGATGGGGTTTCACCATGTTAGCCAGCCTGGTCTCGATCTCCGGACCTCGTGATCTGCCCACCTCGGCCTCCCAAAGTGCTGGGATTACAGGCGTGAGCCACCGCGCCTGGCCCCCTCAAATGTTTTTATAGCCGCTTACAAATAAAATTGAGAGGAGAAGGTAGAAAATAGAAAACAGATGAGGACAAAATCATGTTATTTAATATCGATCAAGTGGTAGAAGGGTTAGCACCACAAAGGCGACAAAAAAAAACGATAAGACTAAATTTGGAGGAAGGAGAGTACACAGAGAAGGAAGAGAAAGTAAACTAATCCTGTTGTGGATGATGGTAAGGAACAAAGAGGACCGGAGTTATTAAATAAAGGCGGCCTTTGTGCAAGGGAGCCTTTGGATGAAGTAGTCTTTGTATGGGGTAATCACACTTTTATATAATACAAGCCAATTGTACAAAATATTTGCACACAAATATAAACCTTCCCAAATATCACAAGGATTACAATGTTAAAGTTAGCAAAAAGATAACATAGTACAAAATAAATATGACAGAACAGAGACAAACATCGTTTAGAGCCATAAATGAAAATGGGCTAAACTTGAGTGTTAAAAGAAACAAGAGTTTCCAATTGGATTTCTAAGAAACTAATCTCTACAAGAGACACACCCAAAACAAATGATTCAGAGCTTGTGATGAAAAGGTTGGGCAAAGGTGTTCAGGCAAATACAAAATACTTGCGCATATATATATTTATACACACACACACATAGACACACGCAAAAGATCCAGGCTTACCTCCATTGACATAGAAATATATGAGTATATGAGATGGGAATACAAGGCAGTTGTTTTACTTCAAGAGCTATCTTAAGCATGCTTACAGCTCCTGCTCCCAGCAGTTACTGCCAGTCCCTAGAGACTAAGCAGGAGAAAAGCCGGGAGGGTGAAAGGAAGCCTTTCTTTACTCTGGGTATTAACTAATCACAAGGCCCTCACCAAACTCGTTTCTCACTAAACATGTAAGCACTCTAAAACTGTTCTTTCCAAAGTGGCAGCTCCCAGTGCAGAGCAGTCCACTACTTAACTCCTAACTGCCCATCACAACTCATTCTTAAAATGATGAGGCTTTCTCCATTACTTCAAAATAAGACATCTATTAAAAGAACATTACATAGACAGCTTCACAATTGATATGTTTAACTCCGAGATGTCTATTTTTAACTCTGAGATATTAAGTACCATAAGAGGGTACTTAGCCTATTATTAATAAAGATATCATTTATTTGCTACTCCATCTGAGCACTTTTCTCATTAAGCCAGTAAGAATATGCATATAATGTTATGCTAGAATAAAATATTATTCACTAATAGCCAAAGACAAACTTTGTGTATTTCAAAGCCATTAACATCACTGTAAAAGATTATATAACTAATAAACATTCTCCCTTTATTTAATATATATATATATATAACTAATTAAATAGAAATAAATTAAATAGAGGTAGTGATAGCAAAAGAGATAGAAACAATTTGGAGACACATTGTGCCATATATTGTTGGTGAAAAAAGTATCCGTTTATTTTTAAAGTGATTCATGTCCTTCATTTAAAAAAAAAACAAATAGTTCATAATTATATTAATTAACAACAATATTTCCTCCCTCCTCTAGGTTACTTCTTTCCACTTCCAATTCATCACAAATCACTGCTGCTAACAGTTTGAAGTACTTTGCTTTCCATGCTTTTCTATCCAAATATAAATATATTTGGATAGAATGCACAAACACACATACACATCTACACACAAGCATGCAACACAAACATACATATATATTAATATGTATTCTTTTTTTTTACAGACATAAGATTATATTCCTATAACCCTATACATAGTATCTAGCAAATTCATTTGTTAACAATATGTGATGGCCACCATATCATGTAAATACACAAAGACTTATTTCATCCTTTTCAAGGCAGTACACTGTGGCGTGCCGTTACTGGAACACACTGATGGACATTTACGTTGTTTTCAGTCATTTAAAATGTTGCAACAAGCATTTTTGTACAGTGTTTTTGTCAATTGAGTGAGATGGGCTATAGGCTAGTTCCTAAAAGAAAATTATTATGTGCATTTATATTTTTGACAAAAAGTTCCAAATTTGTGTCTAGCAAATTTCTCACCAGTGGTGTAGGAATTTGGACCCACACACTCATCAGCATTTAACCTTTGTCATACTGATAGACAAAAAATAATCTGTTGTCCTTTTAATTCACTAAATGAGCATCTTTTCATATTTTTCTCAGTCATTGCAGTTTTTCTGTTAACTAGTAGTTTATACCCTTTGCTCATCTTTTCTGTGAGGTTGCTGGCTCAATACTTTTTAAAAATAATTTGAGTATAAACATTGGCCCTTTGCCTGAGGTATATTGTGCAAATATTTTCCCATTTCCTGTTTGCTATTTGACTTTATTTATGATATTATTCCCCAAGTGCAACTTAAATTTTTTTAATGTAATCAAATTATCCATTTTTTCCTTTATGGCTTCTGAATTTTATGCTATGCACAGAAGCATCACTCCAATTCTAAGAATAGAGATAAATTCATCCACATATTCTTCTAGTAGTGTGATACTTGCACTAAAGGTCTGATCTATCTGGAATTTATTTTATTGCAAGGAATTATATAGGATTCCAGGCTAATTTTTTTCCATATGGCTAACCAATGTGTCAAGGTATATTTAGAGCAATAACATACCACTTTTGCTGGTCAAGTAATGTTTTATAATATATAAAGATAAAATTACATTTATGGGGTTTCTTTTTGTTTTATTGAGACAGAGTCTCACTCTGTTGCCCAGGCTGGAGTGCAGTGTGCAATCTTGGCTCACTGCAGCTTCCACCTCCCAAGTTCAATTGATTCCCCTGCCTCAGCTTCCCGAGTAGCTGAGACTACAGGCGTACACCACCACGCCCGGCTAATTTTTGTATTTTTTGTAGAGACAGGGTTTCACCATATTGGTCAGGCTGGTCTTGAACTCCAGACCTCATGATCTGCCCGACTTGGCCTCCCAAAGTGCTGGGATTACAGGCATGAGCCACCATGCCCGGCCCCACATTTTTTTTTTTTTAGGCAGGATCTCTCACTCTGTTGACCAGGCTGGAACGCAGCAGTATGAACAGAACTCACTGCAGCCTTCACCCCCTGGGCTAAAGTGATCCTTCCACCTCACCCTCCTGAGTAGCTGAGACTACAAGCACGTGCCACCGTGCCTGGCAGAACATCAACAGTACAGTCCCGTTGTTTCGTAAGTTTTATGATACATTTTTTTAAGAAACATATTCTGCAATTTACAAATAAACAAAATGCAATTGCTAGTTCTGTGTTACAGGAACATGAAAAAGGAATAACCCCCTAATTTCTTTTCAACAAGAGACTCCAAAAAAATAATAATAATAAAAGCAATTATACTTCACAAAAACATTTTTAAGTGACTCCTTTAGTAGAGCTTAAATTGGCTTCCAGGAATTTTTATATCAGGTAAGACTGGTAAACTCTTTTGCTTCATTAACAAACACTACAACAGTTCTTCTTTTCTTTTTATTTTATTTCATTTTTTTAAGATGGAGTTTCTCTCTTGTTGCCCAGGCTGGAGTGCAGTGGCGCGATCTCGGCTCACTGCAACCTGTCTCCCGGATTTAAGCAATTCTCCTGCCTCAGCCTCCTGAGTAGCTGGAATTACAAGCACCCACCACCACGCCCAGCTAATTTTTGTATTTTTAGTAGAGATGGCGTTTCGCCCTGTTGGCCAGGCTGGTCTCAAACTCCTGATCTCAGGTGATCCACCTGCCTCGGCCTGGTTGGGAGTTCGAGACCAGCTTGGCCAAGATGGTAAAACCCTGTCTCTACTAAAAATACAAAAATTAGCTGGGTGCAGTGGCGGGTGCCTGTAATCCCAGCTACTCGGGAGGCTGAGGTAGGAGAATCTCTTGAACCCAGGAGGCGGAGATTGCAGTGAGCCAAGATCACACCACTGCACTCTAGCCTGGGCGACAGAGCAAGACTCCATTTCAAAAAAAAAAGATTAAAAAGTAAAAATGAAGTTCTTACAAGAGTATATAAGATCCTAATTAATTTTTCTCTTTCCCCACCCAAGCACACACACAACTCTTGGGGCCTCATGCAATGACCATTTGCTGAATTTGAATATGTTCCGTTCTGTTAGAGAAGGCAAAGAAATAAATGAGATGTATGCAAATCATTAGATGTGCTAAGCATAGGTAATTAAATTAGCTACCTGGGAGATATGTTAGACGAATAAAATAAGTAGAGCAATATGTGTGAACCTAGTTAGAAAAGAAAGGAAGAACCAAGTAAATACTGAATATTCATGATACACTAAATATACATGAGAAACATGAAGCACTAACTATTCATTGTATCCTAAATATAAATGAGGTCATGAAGCATTCACTATCCATGAAGTCTTATATCAACCCCTCATTGGTGACACCCATGTAGCGCCTCAGCTGCCCTCTACCTTGGAGATGCAGATAAAGCCCTTAACTGCTCATCAGGCTAAGGCCACAGCCCTTTGCCAGGCCCTCCAATAGAGCAGGCGTATGCTGACTCCAGGCACCTTCCACCTTCTTCGTCCTCTACTTGGCCCTCATAACCACGGACAGACAAGATATATGATCACTGCGTAACTCCGAATTCAGATTGTGTGACCCTTCCATTTGCTTGTGCTCTCCAGCCTAGGTGTGTTAATTTACTGTTTTTTTTTCTTTAGAGACAGGGTCTGACTCTGTTGCCAAGACTGGAGTACAGTGGTGCAATCACCACTCACTGCAGCCTCAGACTCATGGCCTCAATCCTCTTGCCTCAGCCTCCCAGGTAGCTAGGACTACAGGTATGCACCACCATACCCACTTAATTAAATTTTTTTTTTTTTTGTAGAGACAAGGTCTTACTACATTGCCCAGGCTGGTCTTGAACTCCTGGCCTCAAGTGATTCTCCCGCACTGGCCTCTTGTGATGCTGGAATTACACATAAGAGCCACCATGCCTGGCCTCCACTCCATTTTATTCAACTTGCTTCCCATTATATGCTTTAGATTAAAATGCTTCAACAAACTCTGATCTGTGCATCTTAAATGTGTGAGCTGCCTGTCCCATGACTACAGGACAGCGTGCCTGGCTGTGTAACTGAAGGTTACTGTTGCCTCAACAACACCTCATCTGCCATTCTGCCCCTCGTCTGTATTCCAGCCACACTGTTTTCTGTGCTTTCCCTTAAACACTGCAGACATATTCTCACCTCAAGATTTGCACCTGCTTTTCCCTCTCCTAAAACATGTCCTCAGACACCTGCATGACTTGCTCCTTTAGTTCCTTCACATGTCTCTTCCCTGAACCTCCTACAGAAAACTACATCATTTTCTCAAAAACAAATTTCCAATTCTCTAACACCAACTGGGTGTCCTACAACCCTGTTCGATTCAAACATTACTTGGAGTGAGTGCAGACCCACAGAGTTAAGGATTCAGTCCCACAGGACTTCCTTCACTTCAGATGCCAGCCACAAACGGGGTCCCAAGACTACCTGCATCTCTGCCCTGCTAACTACAAATTTGAGGCTTCTCATGATTCCTTTGTGGTTCAATAATTTGCAAAACTGACTCACAAAACTCAGAGAAGAGTTATAATCTCAGTTTTATTATGAAGAATACAACACAGAACAGCAAAATAGAAGTGATAGAGAAAACAAGATATGGAGATGGGGTGGCACATAGCTTCCATGCCCTCTCCAGCATGCCACCTTGCAGCACATGTGGCAGCAGACCAGTTTACCAGCTCTCTAAATCTTGTTGTTGAAGAGTTTTTGTGTGTGTTTTTGTTTTTGTCTTTTTTGAGATGGAGTCTCACTCTGTCACCCAGGCTGGAGTGCAGTGGTGCCATCTCAGCTCACTGCAACCTCCGCCTCCTGGGTTCAAGTGATTCTCCTCCCTCAGCCTCCTGAATAGCTGGGATTACAGATGCACACCACCACACTTGGCTAATTTTTTTGTACTTTTAGTAGAGACGGGGTTTCACTATGTTGGTCAGGCTGGTCTCAAACTCCTAACCTTGTGATCTGCCTGCCTCGGCCTCCCAAAGTGCTGGGATTACAGGCATAAGCCACTGTGGCCAGCCTGTGGAAGAGTTTTTTTTAAAAGGATCATTATATAGCCATGACTGATTAAATCACTAGCTATTGGTGACTACACTCAATCTCCAGTCCTTCTTCCTCTGAAAAGTTCCAACTCTCTAATCACATGGTTCGTTCCTCTGATGACCTGCTCCTTCCTGAAGCTACCTAAGGGACCACCAAGAGTAACCTCATTAGCATAAAGTTAAATATGGTTCAAAAGGTTCATTAAGAAAAAAATCCTTCTAGAGGTGTCGGTGAGGCAGATTCTCAAAGAAAGGAGGCAGATCAATGTCATCTCTGCTTTAACCTGACATGACAGTTGCTCTTCATTCATTTGACAAAATTTATTAAGTGCCTGTTTTAGGCGAAACCCTGTTCTGGGTGCTGGAGATAGAACAGTAAGAAAAAATGATTAGGTCCCTGCTCTTACAGAGTTTACATTCTAATGGGAGGAGAAGACCATAATGAGATACACAAACAAGTGTATAACATGTCATTTGGTGGTAAACAACATGGAAAACGTAAAGTAGGACAAAAGAGGAAGTACTCAGGGAGACGGGAGACATTTCTATTTTTGTGATGTAAAAAATAAGTATGAATACGCTATCCTCCTGGGAGGCCAAGAATCTCTGACCTTGTCCCACTTAACGTAAGCAGCTCCGCAGGCCTGCTTTGTCTGCCACCCCCCGACTGCTGGCACAGAGCTCCCAAAACCCTTGGGATCTCCTAAGTCACAGGAGTGTTGACAGTCCTATGTAATTCCATACACCTCTCCCAAATCCGGCCCAGTCACATGTGGTTATTCCATGGACAGAAATCCACCACACGTGGCGCAGGAATTTGGCGTGCAAACTGAAAGGCTAGGTCAGTTAAATGATGGTGAGAAATGAGCCCTCATGAGTTCTACAGCCATCGTAGGCCACGTTCAATTACAAGAACAGGGAATTCACAAAGAGGTAGAAACAGTCTGTCGGCAGAAGCAGGAGAATGGGACAGGTACTCTAAGAGAAGAAGGGGTGAGACATTACGTGATATTCGAGGGAGATTTAGGGATTTTTCTAGATGCCAACAGTCACTATGACCTGCCAATTTCCTTCCTTTCCTTGGATAGTATGAGACGGATTCTTAGACGTTTTCAATAAATCTTCTTTGTAATGAAGCTGGTTTGCATGAACTTCTGCTCCTGACCATAAACGTTCCTTCCACAAAGGGCTTAGATGAACGTGGAGTGGGCGGAGTCAAAACAAGCCAAAAGGAGGAGCCAGCTCAGCAACCTGTTCCCACCCCTCACTGCCCAGCCTCCACTCCCTCAGCAAGTTCATTCGATCCTGTGGGTCCCAAGCCTTGCCACCTCCACCCTTTCTCTTGAGAATCTGCAATTCGAGCTGAGAGATGACAGTATTGCCAGTCAGGTGAGGTCATGTGGTTGGAGAATCAGAGAGAGCCAGTGTGCAGAGAGAGGAATGAGGCAGACGAGAAGTAAGAGCAGATGAAACAAGCCAAGATGTGTATGAGAGAGAAGCTTCCATGCTGCCTGGACCTCCCAGGTCCCACCCAGTGCCAGCCCCTATGAGGCTTGGACACAGTTGTCACCCCTGCTCATGTAAGAAACCCTCTGCTCTTACATGAAATCTGCCTACTTTTCTTACATTTGCTTGAGTAGATTTATGTGACTGACACCTTAAATGTCCTTGACCAAAGCACAGTGTCCCTGGAAAGCAGGAGGTGCACAGGGGAGCCCTGCCAGGCATTCAGTGGGAGGCTTCCAGGCCTGCGGAGCTGCTTACACCGAGTGGGACAAGATTAGAGAGTCTCGGCCTCCCAGAAGGATAGCGCTTTCATGTTAGGTACCAGTTCATCAGTTTCCACCACCGGATGATGACAAGGGAGTCCCTCTAGCTGACCTGGGAAGGTGCTTGGTCACTTACATACCTTGAGCACACCTCACCCACTGGAATCAGTCACAGGAGTGTCTTCCAGAAGCTTCCAGAAGCTACATTGCCACAGCTGAGGAATGTCAAGCTGGAAGCCATTTAGAGGCTGGCTGCTAGCAGGCACTGGGCTAGCTTGGAGGGGGCTCTCTCTCTGCTTCTGACTCCTCAGCTCCCTGCCGGTGCCTGACAGGGGTGGCGAGTCATCCCATCTCCCTACCTCTGGGCACATCTGTGGCTCCCCAGTGGCCTGTTTTATGGCCCAGCCCACAGCACTACGGGGTCAGAGGCTCATCTGGCTGCCTGCTGGGGCCTCTCCATGAGTCATCCCTGCTTCAGCCCTTCTCGGAGGCAGTCAGCCCTGACTGTGGGACAGTCTGGTCATCAAGCTGTTTTCATAAAATCCACCTTTTATGGTTTGCCTCCCAGTATCTTATCAGTGAGGGGATGGTGGGGGCTGGGGGTGGCAGACACATAGCACCTGGAGGTTTCTGAGGCTGAGCACAGCGTCTTTCCAGGTTGATGAGCTTTTTCAGCAGACTCTCACAGTGAGTGCTTGTCTTCATGCAGACCTTCTTGGCCAGCACTAGGTCTGCAGAGCTCAGCTTTGCTCAGCTCTTTGGAGACATCTACCTGTTCTCCAGAGGTGGGAGGGGGCTGCCCCACTCTCTATAAGTGAGAGCGGGCAGGGCTTGGGCACCCTGTCCCCAGGACACAGGACCCGGGCACTGAGTCTCTAGGCTCCCCATACGTGTCAGGAAATAATTCCTGAATGAATTCTGCCTCACGTCCTGCTCACCGCCTTTCAAAATTCCTTCTTTCGAAGTAGTTAATCCCACCCCAAGGGTTTGCAGTCCCTAGATCTGCTGGGTTAGTCGCTTGCCCACCATTTATCCAATCAGGGACAATTCAGGTTGGTGGAGGGGCAGGAAAATGGGGACAGTCCTTTATCGTCTTCCCTACCAGACATGTTCTGCTCTGCCCTCTGAGAGGGGAGAGAGGGGCAAAGGCAGGGAGGATTCTGCCCCCAGTCAACTGGAACTTCTAGGGTCTGACCACCCATTCTTCTCTTTCTGGCAATAGTGAGACGGTTTTCTAAGACTCAGTCAAGGCTCTTTCCTAATCTTGATAACTCCAAGTCAGTGACCCCAAGCTAAAGGAATCTCACTTGTTAGTGATATGGTGAGATTCTCCCTCTGCCAGCGGCATAATCTGTCCTTTCTCTTTCCCATTTTGGTATACCAGGGCTCAGCACTTGCCCTTCCTGACTTTCCAGTCCCTTCTCCCCTCCATCCACCCCTCCTAATTATATCCACATTCTAGTAAAAATGGTCCTGAGTTCTTTTCTCTCTAGAGTGCAGAACTTGCTTTGGGGAAAAGGTAAGTCCCTGTTTTCTTACAGGCTGTAAGTTCTGGAGAATCTCTGAAGGGGGGAGTGTGTGTGTGTGTGTGTGTGTGAACGCTAGGGAGTGGTAGAAGACAGTGGCACCTTTCTTCCTACCCATAGAGTCTTACTTATCTGTGTCATAAAAGAGAGAGAAAAGAAAGACAGCAGGTTTCTGAATAGCTTCATGTCCCGTCGGAACAGTGCATTCAGTACGGCCCCATGCCCACTAGTCTAATTCTGCCTAATCACCAGATTCTCTACGGAAAAATCAGTTACAGCAGAGGGTCTGAGTTCTGCTGGAGGGCAAACAACGGTCTGCCTCCCACCCACACCCATCCCAGACTTACACCTCAAGAGAACTGAGAGGACACTAGGAGATCTACCTCATCCCACTGGCTGCAATGAAAGGTTCGTACCTCGGACAACGAAACATTCGACCCCTTCCTTGTTCTCCCCAGCAGAATCCTAGTTCTACGCTATGAGCCACTCCTCCCATGCATGACTCAAGAGAAGATTCTCGTCCTTCTTAGCCTGAGGAACTCATGCCAATCCCATTCTTTTGCCGTGATGTTTCAGAGTGAGCATGTGGCCTGGTTCCGAACAAGGATATGGGAGTGATGCCTGGCAGAGGTGTCTGAGGAAGCTCTCCTCCCTCCTGAGAGACACAGGAACACACAGTTCTCTCCCGTGGACGCTGATGTCTCCACACAGAGATCTGGAACTCCTGTGGCCGTAACACAGGAGATAAGGCCAAGGAAGACTAAGCACAGAGTATCACAGAGAAGCAGAGTCAGCAGCATGAAGGATGATGTCTGGAGCTCACCTTGCTCTTGGCTTCGTGTCAGGGGAGAGAACACATTTCCTTATAGTTGATGGCAGTTTCAGTCATGGTTTCTGTTACAGGCAGCTGAAAACATCCAGCTGTACACCAGCCTTGCTAGAAACAACCTCCCTCTCCACGGCTATTACGCTGAAAAGTCATCCCCACTAGGCTAGGGATTCCACCCCCTCTCCCACCCTGGAAAATTCCAGTCTGATCTAGGAGGAGAGGTTGGGTGACTGGACCACCTTCTCTGGAGAGTGATGAGGGAGATGGAACTTCTTTGTCTTTCGGATCCAGTGCTTGAATGGGGCCAGGATGCCTTAATTCACTGGTCCCTGCTGCTCTTATTAGGAAGAATTTTTCAATCAATTTCTGTATTTTCCCCCAACACGTACTATTTAGAGCAAAGTCTTCTCAGGGGCCAAGAAAAATCTAGGCATTCGTTTTCTGAGGTTCTACCATATTGAAATAAAGAAGCAATTTCAATATAAGGTAGGAGAAATTATAACTGAAATATTTACATCTTGCAAGTAAGTATGTTTCACGCATTCCCTTGTCCCTCAGTACACACAAAATACACTGGAGAAGGATCTGGTTGGGGGGAGTGTTTAAAGAGTTGAAGCTGAGGTTTGACCCTCTTTCTAATATTTTCAAAAATCCCCTAGGACAGTAAGAATGACATTATTTGTAGATAAAGTACAAATGTGGACTGGGTACAGTGGCTAGCACCTGTAATCCCAGCACTTTGGGAGGCCGAGGTGGGTGGATCATGAGGTCAGGAGATGGAGATCATCCTGGCCGACATGGTGAAACCCTGTCTCTACTAAAAATATAAAAATTTTAGCTGGGTGTGGTGGCACATGCCTGGAGGCTGAGACAGGAGAATCACTTGAACCAGGGAGTCAGAGGTTGCATTGAGCATAGATCGTGCCGCTGCACTCCAGCCTGGCGACAGAGGGAGACTCCAACTCAAAAAAAAAAAAAAAGTACAAATTTGAGGCCCTTTGTCAGAACACTGTAATGACCCTTTGTAAAAACCCATGACAGTCTCTGCCAGAACCACAAAAGCACCAGCCTTCCCATTAGCCTGACAACCAAGCACCAGTTCCCATGAAGCCTAACTCTTGTAGTCTGAGCTTCTAGTCATCAGATCATCAGATACATATGGTAGAGTATTTAAAAAGGCCAGGGCCACCATGACAATGAGAAAAAAAAAAGTAACCCTTTCAGCAACCTCTGCTAGCAATGCACTGAGGAGCTGCTAGGCTCTCAGGATCCTGGGCCTGGAATGTGGAGTGTTAACAAGGGTTTGATGCCTGGCTCCAGCTCAGGCCACACAGGGGCTTTGTCTCAGAGCAGCCTGGAGACACACACCATATTTCCCTTATTTGCCCCTCTGAAATAATACGCACTTTAAGCAAAGGAACATCTTGTTGATTCCCTAGGGAGTGTATTATCCCCTCTCTGAAGCAGTATAGCTTAGTAGTTATGGTCCTGTCACTTACCTAGGGGTGTGAACTTGGACAAATTACTTTGCCTCAGTTTTTCCAGCTCTAAAATGGGAATAGTAATTGGGTGGTTATGAGAATGAAATGAGTTGTTACATGGGAACTGCAAAGTAAATATATTGTAATTTTGATGATGGTCGTTATACCAGTTGTAATGTTTATATTATATAGCAGAATTATTATGCTGTGATCACTGTGTTAATACTCCCCAGGCAGAAAGGCATTTGTGTTGTGTGGTGTGACAGGCAGAGTGGTAGCCCCCAGAGATGTCCATGTCCTAATCCCAGAATCTGTGAATCTGTTGTTACATGGTAAAGGGGAATGAAGATTGCACGTGGAACTGCAATTGCTAATCAGGTGACCTTGAGATGAGATGACACTGGATGGACTCTATCTAATAAAAGATCATTATAAGGGGGTGACAGGAAGGTCAAAGAGGATGTGATGATAGCATAAAAGTAAAAGGTAACACCCCCATTAATCAGTAGAAAGTTGGGTCCATAAGTAACGATTCTGGTTCCCCAACTTTTCCGACTAAAGAAATCACAATTGTCTTAAAATGCTGAAGGTAAATAAATAACTTTGGAAGTTTTTATCCCTTCTCTTAAGTAGCATAGCATAGTGGTTATGGTCCTGTCACTTACATAGTGGTGTGAACTTGGGCAAATGACTTTACCTTGGTGCCTCAGTTTTTCCAGCTCTAAAATGGGACTAGTTATTGGGCCAGTCTGACCTACACCTAGACTTGTCCATGGGTGTTACCGTGTCTTGTGCTCATGACGGCCCTGGGTACCTTAACTTTCTCCATATCGCAGATTTTGATGTTTCATTTTTTTCAAGTGTCTAAGTGGGAAAAAAAATCTTCACTAAAATGTATAGTGTATGTAAGAATCTCTCAAAGTTTGTTCCTGTATATGAAAGAAATGCCTCTCCCTGTGTGAAGAAAATCTGAGTTCAATCCCAGCAGCTCAATTAAGATTTATCCGTTTTTCCAGGTTTTCCACTGACAGCCTTCATTCCAGAAGAAATAATATGTGCTTTTAGTGGGCTAGCGTTGCTAATTGACATGCTGTGAAATGAATCCAGCCCTCAGATGTGGTTTTTAAATTGAATTTATCTTCAACCTAGAAGAACTACTAATTATTACGTGAAAGTCTGGATCATCCAGTTCTTTTTAAAGAGCTGGAAATCTGGGCCAATTTTATCCACATTGGTCAAATGAGCATCCCCATTTACAGGGAGTTACAAGGAACCATCGATGGCTTTCCTATCTCCAAAAGCAACAAAGAACAATAGAACTCAGCACTCTACCTGTGGGGCACAGGCTAGGCATGAGTTCTAAATTTCATATGACCTGTTGGTTGTCACAATTTGTTGGAGAGGTGGCTACTGGTATCTCCATAGTAGAAGTCACAACTGCTAAATATCCTACAATGCACAGAACAGTTCCCTCACAGCAAAGAATTATCCGGTCCCAGGCTGGGCACGGTGGCTTATGCCTGTAATCCCAGCACTTTGGGAGGACAAGGCGGGCGGATCACAAGGTCAGAAGTTTGAGACCAGCTTGACCAACATGGAGAAAGCCAGACTCTACTAAAAATACAAAAATTAGCTGGGCATGGCAGCACATGCCTGTAATCTCAGCTACTCAGAAGGCTGAGGCAGCAGAATCCCTTCAACCCAGGAGGTGGAGATTGCAGTGAGCTGAGATGGCACCACTGCACTCCAGCCTGGGCAACAGAACAAGTCTCTGTCTCAAAAAAAAAAAAAAAAAAAAAAAATCTGGTCCCAAATGCCAATAGTGTCAAGGTTGAGAACTAACCCCTTGCTTAAAGAGTGATTTTGTTAAGAAAAAGAAAAAAGAATCAGTAGCAGAGGCCCTGCTGAGTCAGACTGGGGGCTTCGCTTTGTTTTCTAAAGTTAACTGAAAGTAAACAACATTTATGACTCAGTCCACTGCAAGAAGCAGGGGATGCATGACTGTGGTGAGTGACAAAAACAATAATAAATGGCTTTGCCTGTCTTGTCTCTTTTTCAGAGTCAGGGAAGGAATGAAATGACCAGTAATTATCATTTAAACTGCTGTTTTATCCTGCATCAATCAGAGCTATTCATTCTGGTTACTCACAGACCCTTGGGCTGAAACCACACTAAATCGGGGTCACAGCCAGCGTGAATGTATAAGGCCAGCCTTTCTACTCTGCAAGTGTTAATGACCTGGGCTGAATAGCAATGGCACGTTTCCATGCAAAAGCCATCTGAGATCTTAATCTAGGAATAAACGGTTCTATATGGAGCCTATTACCTGGTTTTTAATATTCTGTATTCAATGGGACCACAGCTGTAAACAACTCTTCACTCCCATTTCTCCATGAAGTTAATTTGCACTGTGTCAGCACTGCAGGCTTTTTGCATATGTTCAGGACAAGCTGATATGAGCAGGCCTGGAATGAATAATGTTTAGTAAAATCAATAAACCCTATTATTAGTCACTAAGGGGACTGATTTTATGTCTATAAGAGTAAAACAATTAGAACGTATTAATGGCAGATTCATCATAGTAATATAATGGAGCCAAGTACGCTTGTCTTTTGGGAATCTTTAATTTACCATTTGGTACTGACTATATACTCAGCCAGAGAAATGGCACATATAACATAAATAAGCTCTGGCCTTTGGCAATTCATGTTGTCATCAGCGAAGACAACGTTGTAACAGTAAGAGGAAGAAACAAAACTTCATTTAGTGATTAATCTAAACCAGTCATGAATAATGTTCCAGTAAAAGCCTAAAGGAAGAACCTATTCAAATCGCAATGTGCTTTTGGTCATGTATCTCTTTGTATTTATCAGCATTCCTGTTTATTACAGTAGCAGAGTTAAATATGGTCCAATGCATCTATTTACAACCCTATTTATTTAATCACCTAATTAGAAGTGATTTTAAAAAGCCTGGTATGTAATAAACATACATCTAGTCATTTTGCAGCTGAAAGGTAAGATTGTCTTCCATATATTTTACTAAGAACAAAAACTCATCAGGAATCCACGTTATCAGCCAGCTACCAACAGGAACATAATAATTCAGCTAGTGAAGACGTAAGTTGACCTTAATTCTGCTTCTGTGCTTTGACAGTTAAGGGGTTGGTCAAGAACTGAATCAGCATGTAGGTAACCAACAGATACCTTGCTAACTATATTCTGAACAGAGAAAACATACTTGCTTAACGAGTATAAGACAAATTACCTCAAGTCTTCAAGGATAATCCAGATGTCCTATAAAAACTAAAAAGCTTTGATAGCTTAAAACTGATGAAAAATATGTGAAATACTCTTATGTGTAGGAATAAATACCATAAACAATGTTTTTATAAATGACAACTTGGAAGGTATTCACAAGAAAAACTGAAAACTAACAGAAAAATATCTTCTTACTGAAATCTATTAAGAACATGGACTAGATGTATCACGCAAGCAGCAAAGATAACACTTTAACGTGATCTTTCAAAAGCAAGGGAAACATTTCTTTTTGATTGCAAAATTCTATTCATTTGTGAAGCAACAGCCTCTAGGTAGATCTAACCAAATTATACCAAGACAAATTCTGTCAGCTTAAAGAACTTTTTAGTACACCAAGTGGTAAAACTGTCATTAGCAATTATAGTAAAATAGTAAAAACTTACAGCTGGAACAAAGCATTGAAATCAACCAGTGCAGACATACAAAGCACACTCCCACTTTGGGGCTTATGGTACTGGCTTTTCCACCTCACCATAGTGCTGTTCCCCAAGACATCTGCATGGATCCCTTCCTCATATGTTTTTTTTTTTTTTTTTTTTGAGACGGAGTCTCACTCTATCACCAGCCTGGAGTGCAGTGGTGCAATCTTGACTCACTACAACCTGTGCCTCCCAGGTTCAAGCAATTCTCCTGCCTCAGCCTCCTGAGTAGCTGGGACTACAGGTGTGCACCACCACGCCCAGCTAATTTTTGTATTTTTAGTAGAGATGGGGTTTCACCATGTTGGCCAGGATGGTCTTGATCTCTTGACCTCGCGATCTGCCCACCTTGGCCTCCCAAAGTGCTGGGATTACAGGTGTCAGCCACCTCGCCCGGCCCTTCCCTCATCTCTTTAGTGACCACTCTGTTTACAGTTACAAACTCCAGCACACATTCACTGTGCCCCACTCCCATGCTTCATTTCTCTTCAGTGCATTTATCAGCCATCTAACATGCTTTGTATATTATTTAGGTATTTTATGATATGTTTATCTCACCCACTAAAAAATGAAAGCTCTATGAAGACAAGAATTTGTTACTGCAATATGCCAGTACCCTGTACAGTGCTTGGGATAAAGCAGGCACTCAGTGTTTGTTCAAAGCAAAGAAGTGGGGGAAGAGGCAGTTAAAATGTGGCTTAAAATATTTTAGTAATCAATGTAATGACAGCTAACTGACTGAATGACTTTTGACATATTTTCCCTACTGTCCACATGCCATAAGATTTGCATCTTTGGAGTATTATTCCATACCACAGAAACCTGTATCTACCAATTTCTAGTGATATCATGCTCTGTTTTTAGAGTGAATACCATGTAAATGGGAATACATTCACCGAATTAAATATGCTATTTGCTTGTTATGCCTATGTATCCTATCCGAAAAGTTAGTATCTATGTACTGTGTCTTATGTTGGATATTAATAATATTAAGAAACTCTTCTTTGAAAATTAGAATGACTATCAGCCAGGTAGAAAATAACATGAGACAGACAAGAAGCCATTATTTAAAAAAAAAAAAAACCTTTTTAATTCTGATTGCCAAATTATTTAAGGCAGGTATAAAAAAGGAAAGCATTCAATATACATTTTACATAAAATAAACTAGATTACAGCATAAAACAAGTAACCAGGCAATGGCATTAAAGTCTCTCTCTTCTAAAACTGGGTAATTGTAAACATTAAAAAAAAAAAAAAAAGACTGTAGGACTATTCAAGTAATAGAACAATCACAGATGTCTCTGGTACGCAGGCTATTGGGTTATTTGCCATTCAAGATTATCAAAAAATGACACCTCATTATTCACAGATGCTCATTATTTCCCCATTTTAATCTTTACATTATATACAACACAGTTTTTGTGGTACTGGCAACCCCATGCCTTCCAAAAGTATTTTTTCCACAATACACAAGTACAAAGAGTGACTACAGGAACATTTTACACTGATGCATCTTTAACAGGAGCCACCAAATAGACATCTAAATTGTACCAAAGTGTCATCATCACAGTTAGCCTTTCTGAGGGGCTTATGGGAAATATGCGAAGGATATGCAAGGTTCAGGCACACTGATACATAACATTATTTATTTACAATTTTAAAGGAAAAGGAAAAGAAAGAAAGCAGCCTTTTCTGGCTAACACTTTTCAACATGACAAATACATTTTTAATTTCCTTTACTGAGTGGTTTGCGACGTGGCAGCAGACCCTGTGTGTGCGAGCCTGGTTACTGATACAAAAAGTAAAGAATATATATATATATATATAATATATATATATGTATATATACAGATATGTATATGTATATATATATATATAAAACAGAAGTTTAATTACAGCAACATTTGTTACTCTGTGATAAAATCTGTAATTTACAAAAATGAAATGACTGGTTTTTGCCTGCCATTAAGGCATTTCAAATTAACACCATGGAACTGATGTCTGTATAAAGCGCTTCCCCATGTGATCCAGTCACATGACAATGTACATTTCCAATCTTGTTATTCTCTGCAAAAGAAAAGCAAACTTTAGCACACGGTTCTATCAACTTTATTTTTTTTTTGAAACACAGTCTCACTGTCACCCAGGCTGGAGTGCAATGGTACAATCTTGGCTCACTGCAACCTCTGCCTCCCAGGTTCAAGAAATTCTCGTGCCTCAGCCTCCCTAGTAGCAGGAATTATAGGCACACGCCACCAAGCCCAGTTAATTTTTGTATTTTTAGTAGATACGGGGTTTCACCATGTTGGCCAGGCTGGTCTGGAACTCCTGATCTCAGCTGATTCACCTGCCTTAGCCTCCTAAACAGCTGGGACTACAGGCGTGAGCCACCGTGCCTGGCCTCTATCAACATTTGACACTGCAAACCTGAAAACTATAAGACTGATAGGCTTATTTTTAATTCCATTCAAATGTGGAATTCAATTCCAGAGAAAGTGAATAAACACAAAGTAATGATATACATTGTAAAAAATATTAATCTTATAATATTAATAATTTAATTCCTTTAAATCATTTTCCTTCTTAAAACTTAAGGAATAATTTAAAATATCAAAGAGCAAACATTACCTTTAGCATTATGAAAATAAATGTCTCCATTTGCGACTTTATCTTTAAATATAATAAAACAAAGGGAGTCATGGTAAATTATTTTAGCAATGCTGTAAGGATAAGCCAAGAAAATTTCAACTGTCTGAAAAACTAATCAGTTAATTACTCATCTATATAACCCTCATAGAATGAGGTTCATGGAATTTTAAGTTGCATGTGAAGCAACTCATATTGACATAATAAACACACTCATTATAATGATATAAAACCCAAGGAGATAGGTTTTTGGTCTAAAAATCCCGTATTTGCTTCCTCCCAACCATTAAGACATTTTCTATTTAGAACTAATTCAAAATGTAGAGGATATTTACCTTCTTTGTCCAGGAAACATTCCAGATGCAGATGCCTGGGCAGCCACCTGCTGAGAGGCAACAAGGGCAGCAGAGGTCAAGCCTAATGGGGACAAAAATGTAGAGTGTCTGTGACCTTTAGAAGGACAAGAGTAGATACAGGCCCAGTGGAGAAGGACCACAGACCCAGCGGCAGCACGGTGTCCTCTCCTGAACACACATGTGAACTGTTTCATGCAGCAAGGACACAGTACAAACCATTTGGTCTATTTGCTATCTATCCTTTCTTGAACATGCTGCAGTTTTCTTCATAGCTATTAAAAGGAGATACAGCATTCCATCTCTCCGACTCTGCATGGTGCTAAATGGTTTGCATGCATTCCTGAATAGGAAGCTCAGGAGAAATAATAGATGCCAGGTAACAACAGGAATCAAAAGTCACAGTGAATTACAGAAGCCGCATGCTATTTGCCTGGAATACAATACTTTCATAATAATTGTTATCACTTTAACATTTTCCCCAGCGACTGAACACAATGCATCCCATAAGGTACACAGAATCGGTAAATCAAACTTAGAAACGCTCTTAACTTTCACCCCGCAAGACGAAGGTAGCAGTCAGAGCCTGTAATAGCTCCAAATGGCATGATGATGCCTAATAGAAAATTCTTTTAAATTCTATAGAAGACAGTCCTGGGGAAAAAGAGAGTAAACAAATGCAAACCTAGGGAAGATTACCGTCTCCTTCTATGTTTTTTATTTGGATACATTTTCGTTTCCCAGAGGTAATGTAAGACAGTAAAATCACAATAATAATATTATCTTAAAAGAGACAATTATTTTCTGCTCATATATACTTTATATATAATGTGTTAGACTAGAAATAAAACCTCTCTCTCTTCCAAGTTCTTACCACACTCAATACAAATTAAGAAATTGAAAAGTTCTCTTTTAACACTACTAGTTGACACTAAGTAAAAAGACTTGAATACATAAAAATGACCCTTCACATTTGTATATCACTTCCCAGTTTTGGAAACACCTTTAAACATATTATCTTACTTTCTATTCACGCAGCAGTGAAAGAGGCAACTTGGCAACTGCAATAGACTAAATTGTGTCTGCTTAAAATATGTTGAAGCCTTAAATCCACAATGTGATTAGATTTGGAGATGGGGCCTATAAGAAGGTAATTAAGGTTAAATGAGGTCATATGGGTGGGACCCTAATAGGACAGGATTAGTGTCCTTACAGGAAAGCACACAAGGGCTCCCCCTGCCCCTTCCCCACACACTAGCTCATGGACAAAGAAGAGGTCATATAAGCGCACAGCAAGACAGCTGCTACACTTAAGCCAGGAAGAGAGGCCTCAGCAGAGGCTGGCTGTGCTGGCACCCAGATCTTGAACTTCCAGCCTCCAGAACTGTGAGAAAATAAATTCCTGTTGTTTAAGGCCATGCAATCTGTGGTATTCTAGCCAGTTGTAAAGATGGTGACACCACCCACCTGCTATGAAACGACAAAGATGGGACAAATAATACATGTTCAACTAGTAAACCACCAGGTGAAGCTTCCCTCATATCAATCCGATGGCTTTTTAAAAATGTTTCTCTTTCTCAATTCTCTCATTTAGTGAAGTCACAGCAGTGAAGAGCTGTGAAAAACGCTTGAATGAGGTTATAAAAGTGTTAAACCTGATCACATTACTCCCGTGATTTCCATGGGAAAAGAGCAACTTAAAAAGCATGCAGAAATCAGAGCAAGAAATTTCACCAAAGCCTCCCACCATCTCCCCCTTTTCCTACAATTTCCCTGAAGTAGATATCTGATCTTCTGATTGTTATATTCAGTGCCCCAGACACTGGCCACCACCCTCAGTCTGCGAGATAACAGTAAGCCGCAGATAACATCAACTGGTGACAATTATTAAGTGGTAGCCATTTCATGTCTCAATAGAATACAAAGATGTGAGAATAGCCTTAGCTGTGTCACTAGGAAATAAGTGTTAAAAACCCTCCTGAGAGCTAATGTGAACTCAAAGCTCAATATTTTTATTTTAAGATGTGAAATGCAATTTTAACAACTGTTTTCCAAAGCACAATGGCCAAAGACACAGTAATGACAGAGCTGCTGACCTTGAAAAGGGTCGTATTGACCCGGGATTAGCGGGTAACCCATGCCAACATGGGTGTGGTGGTGCGTGTGCAGGTGCCGCTGGCCGAAGGGGGAGTGGCGATCCCTTTCCCTTTCTGCCTCCCGCTCCCGCTCAGCTGTAGCCTTTTCCACCGGCTGCAACAGAAAAGAGAAATTTCCCCCCTTAATGCTCTGAAAATCAACTTAGAAGAGTACTAAACCAGCTTTGTCCCTTCGACAACATTGTGTTAATGATTAAAAGTAAATATAAAGATACAATTCTTTAGTAACCAAAGAGAATTTCAAAAGACATGCATTAGTTTCATTTGGAATGAAGCCAACATGAAAGAACTGTTCCACCCAAAGTAAACCAAGTGGCACCAATGTTTTCCTGAAATGATGGAAATAAGGACTTCTCTCTATATTCGTTCATAAGTGCAGGTTAAGAATTCACCCAATTGCTTCCCAGAAAAAACTGTTACAAAATAAATCGTTTTGGAGCTATCTATAAAGTCAAGTTTTCTAATTATGCTTGTATTTTGTGGGGAGAACCTATCTCACAATTTTAAACGTGTCTGTATACATTTTGTTCTACTGAAAAAACACGCCCTAAAATTATATACCAATATAAAGCACAAGAAATCACTGTCCTACACACACATTTTGAATCTCTCAATTTCTGAGCTCCCACAGAGAAGCTCCCCTCCTCCCAAACCATAGTTTGGGGTAAGGATGGTTTATTTCCTATGCCTTTCTACCTTTAGAACCTAACCACCCTTTAACTAAAGGTATCCTTTTCACTTAAAATAAATCCTTGTACTAAGAAGGAGGACTCAGAAAAAGATTCAGAAATCACCTTTTCTAGTTTCTCCATAGAGTCACTGGTGGACCCGTTCACATTGCAGATACTATTATTTTAATTTACTTTAAACTCTTTCGTAGCCAAGCACCATCCTATTTTTGTTTAGTCTCTCTTCACAACCGTCTCTAGGACTAAAGCACTCACCCTTTTTGGGGAAGAGCCATCTTTCACAGACACATATTTGTACTACTTCAGTAGAGTTAAAGGGACATGACAAAGAATCAAGGCAAAAAAAAAAAAAAAAACAGCAGACACAGTTCTCACCCCTAAGTCACATGAATTCCTCTTGCATATGAGCCTCACACTGTGCAAGGCTCAAATTTGTGCCTGATTACATGTCACGAGCACTCGGCTTTGCTAGTGATGAATCCCCAACCATGGACATTGATGATGTGAATATGAAGGGTCAATACAAGTAGTTGAAACCTCAAATCTCTCCAGAAGTCAAGCTAACAACAAAGATAAGTGATGCAGGTTGGAGAGCTTCTATTTCCATCCATGCACATTGGTGGGAAGCAGGACTTCCTGCCTAGATGGGGCTACTCGCTCCCATCAGCTACTGCCAGAGGATTTTGAACCCAATTTTCTATTGTCTTTGTTTTTTTTTTTTTTTTTTGAGACAGAGTCTTGCTCTGTCGCCCAGGCTTGTTTGCAGTGGCACGATCTCTGCTCATTGCAACCTCTGCCTCCCAGGCTGAAGTGATTCTCCTGCCTCAGCCTCCCAAGGAGCTGGAAATACAGGTGCCCACCACCAAGCCAGGCTAATTATTGTATTTTTAGTAGAGACAGAGTTTCATCACATTGGCCAGGATGGTCTTGAACTCCTGACCTCAGGTGATCTACCCACCTTGGCCTCCCAAAGTGCTGGGATTACAGGTGTGAGCCACCACAGCTGGCCCAGATTTTCTATTGTATTAAAAAAGGTCATCTGAATTTGCAAGTAAAGTATCTGATTTTTAAAAGCTATCCCACAAGAAAACATGTTTTTGAAACGCTTGATTTGCCCAAAAGGCCAACAGTTTGTAGCCTCTGAACTATTTACTCACAAAAAGTATATAAAATAGACTCCTCTGTTACCTAATTCTTCAATGTCTTATCAAACATATTTTGCACCAAAAGTTGGTTCCTATGAATTTAAATTTCTACCTAACAACCATCCTCCTGGGTAGGGAAGATATACTAGATTTTTGCAACAGAAGAGCTTGCTACTGCCATACAAGCTTTAACAGTTTTCTCTCACGTGTGAAAGCATCTTACTTTTGAACATGCCATTCTTTATGTATTAGGATAAAACAGCATCTTGAAATCACAGCTGGGTTCCGAAACCCATTTATATTTCAAGAGTGTTCTCTAGCTTGTTCCCCTTTCTCCCCCAAAACACAGTACTTATAAATAACAACAAAAGGAGGCTTACAGCAGGAGACTTGCTGCGGTATTGGTTAGCATGCTGCTGGAGCAAATCCAGTGCTTTAGATTCAGTGGTTGTTTTCGTGTTGATGCTAGGGCTGGTATTGACTTTCTCCGTCTCTTCTCTCCCTGACATCTTCCCATAAACAGGATAATGAAATCCTGGAGAGAGATAGGCCCCTGCAGATAAACAACAAATGCCACATCAAGTTAAGGGCTGTATCTTCAAGAAAAAAATCATGTGGGTTACATGAATTTGGGATAAGAGTCAAAGAGATCTTAAAATAGGGAGTTACATTAAAAATGGGCTACATCATCATTAAACTGTATCTAGCTTCTCCAATTTTCTTCTCCCAGTTAATTCATCCTGATGAAGGGAGGTTATAAACAGAATTGAGCTTACAGCCATTTCATGCATTTACGTGTCCGCTTAAGTGAAAGGAATAGTAGCTATAATGATCATGACAGTAAGTGCTTAGAATATTTTCATAGGCTATAAAGTATCTGTCAGTCTAACAGCTATAGCAGACCATCAGAGACTATGGAAGCTATAGCTGAAGATTCTTGACATTTCATTAAAAGAAATCTTATATTAAATCAGTTTCATCTTTGGGACTTTAAACAGTGTAACGACAAGCAAAACAAATGTCACTCTTGAAGCTTCTGATTTATCTTGAGTTTTTAACAGCTAATATTTGAACATTGCCTCTTCCCTCCAATATAGCCGGAACCGACAACACGTACCAGGGTAACTGTGCATGAGGACAGGAGAAACAGCTCGGTATGCAGGATGGCTTGGGTCGTACATCTGTGGGTAAGGATAAGCATGCAAGTACTGTATGTATGACTGATGCTGACTCATGGGTGAGGAGACAGCCACTCTTGTTCCCCGAGAGTCCTTCCAGTTCACAGGCGTCTTTCGATCATCATTTTTCAGCTTGCTCTCCTCCATTGATTGAGAATCAGGACGCTTGGCCTCTTTGGGCTCCTCTTTAATGCTCGTTAATGATACAGGAAGGCTGGGCACACCACTCTCTTTATTAGGGGTTTTCCTGGGACTATCCTCTTTTAATTTCTTCTCTCTATCAAGTTCTTCTGACTTTTGCTGATCCAGATATTTGGGCTGATATACGTAATGATGCCATGTTCTTGAATCTGGATCCTGATTTTTTTTTAAAGAAAAAAATATTAGGTTTGTTTTAAAATTTCAATTTTAAAGAAAACTTGTTAATGATCATGACATCGCTAGTACTCTCAATTTTAATGCTAAGTGGACATTTATTTATGTGCTAGACACTGTGCTAATTGCTTTACCTCCTTCTCTTACAAGGTAATAATGTCTCAGGTAAGCAGCGTTACTATTGATCCCTCGTACAGAAGACAAAACAGAAGCGTTTGAAGTTCAAGCAACATCAAGGTCATGCTGCTGCCCAGTCGTGGAGCTGGGCTTCAAACTCAGGTCTGCTGAAATTCAGAGCTAGGCCCTTAATGTCATTTCTCAACACTAAATAGCATCCTCAGACATATTCAATTCCACCTTCATTTGCCTTTTAATATCTCGCACAGGTCAAAAGAGTGTTAAAACTCCAACTCAAGCTAATAATAGTAAATTTAAGTAATTGCTATAGCTATTAACAACACTTACAAGGAAAAACTCTTGGTTTCCTAACACATTTTCCTCATCTACTGCAGCTGAGGCTTAATACATTGGCTCACTTCTCATTATGTGCTATCATCTTAATCAAAACAAAATTCCAAATTAATAGCACACATTATGGCTTCTCTGTTGGAAAAAAAAGCCATCTATAAACCCCCCAAATTGTATCATTCTTATTCAGACCCGTGAAGTGACAGCCTGATTTATGCCTCTGGAACTGGGGTAACTGAGAATCCTAAATGGCCTTTGCGATGCCCATCCCGTTCATGATATAAACCCACTGGGGATTCAGGTTCTCAGAGAATATGCAAAGTTAGGTCTAAGTGAATACGTGTGTGCGGGTGGCAGTGGTGGAGGGTGGTGGTTCTTGCTCTAATGCACCAGGGATTATCTAAGCATGGGGGTTAGGGCGGGAGTGGGGGTGTGCAGTGCTGGGAAATACCAGGATTAATGCTCACCAGGTTGCAGTGGGTCAGGATGTCTGAACTGTGACAGAAGGTGCTAGCACATTTGTGGTTTCATGGTGACCAATTTTCAGGTGTTCTCAAGCTGACTGACCCCGGGGGCTCTGGGAGAGCTGCTGAGGATTGCCACCCAAACCTCCTCACCCTCCTCACAGACGTTCAGCACTAAGCTCTGGGTTTTGGGGTACTTAACACAGAGTGTAAAGCTGAAACCTAGGCATCTGACCCCCTGTGAAAAAAATTTGGGCCCCAGATTCTATTAAAAACACGAATGAGGCCAGGCACGGTTGGCTCACACCTGTAATCCCATCACTTTGGGAGGCCGAGGTGGGCTGATCATGAGGTCAGAAGTTCAAGACCAGCCTGACCAACATGGTGAAACCCCGTCTCTACTAAAACTACAAAAATGAGCCAGGCATGGTGGCGCGCGCCTGTAATCCCAGCTACTCAGGAGGCTGAGAAAGGAGAATCGGTTGAACCCAAGAGGCGGAGGTTGCAGTGAGCTGAGATCACCCCACTGCATTCCAGCCTGGGCAACACGAACAAGACCCGGTCTTAAAAACAAAAACTAAATGGGATATGTGAATGTAGGGACCCAGTTTTTACCAGTTTTTATTATCTTCCAAGAAGATGTGAGTAGAAATTGGAAAATGGAAAATAAATATTTTAGAGATGAGACTCAGAATCTCAGAGTTAGAAGGGAATTCAGCAGCCCCATTGTGGAATGCCCTCGCCTTGGACTAAGTCAGAAATTAAGGGACCTCATCAGAGTCACAGAGCGAGTTAGTGGCATACAACACAATCTGCAAAGCACACGTCCACAGTTCCTTTTTCTATACAACACGACAAGAAAATAGTGATAATGTACATTTGAGAGCTACACAGTAACTCCTGAGAATCTTAAGATATTTTCAAGAGAAGAGGAAAAAACTCTAATGTGGGTTTCCTTCCTGTGTCAGAGGTCTAACCAGATTAAGCCCAGACATGTATAATACAGGTCTCAGACTGCTCTCTCCCTGTTGGGGCCACGCTCCACAATCTTACTTGTTTAAATCTCGAGGTTGGGTCTACACCTGTCTGCTTCATAGAGTCCATGACAGACTTCATTTCTACAGCCTCCTTAATAAGCTGGTGGTTTTCCATCTGCTTAGCTTTGAAGCTGTCGGCCTGAAGCTGCTGCTGGTGATTGGAGAGAAGCTGCGATTTACCTGTCTCCTCAGTTTTATTAGGCACTGATGGCCCTAGTTTAGAATGGTTTTTGTTAGGCTCTGGAGTAGAGGGAGCTTTTGAGATTGTGGCCGATGGCATGTTTTTCTGTTTAGTTTCCTCCTTGCCCAGCTCTTTCAAGGGGAGCTCACTTTTCCTTTCACAGTCTCCTCTCCCAGTCTGGGCCATTTTCTGCTCTGCCAACCTCTGGTCCTCATAGTACTTCTCATATTGCTGTCTATAGGCAGGGCTGGTGGCCATCAGAGACTTCTGGTCCATATAGAGCCCATAGGCATACTGGCCATAATAAAGTGACTGAGCCAGGGCAGGATGTCTTTGTGTGATCACCGACTGGTGCTGAGGCTGCAAGGATGCAGAATTGTGGTCCACTTTCTTAGAATCTAACTGCTCTGCCTTGTCTTTCTTTTCGGCATCTTCCTCAGACTCCTTCTTGATCTTCATTCCCTGTGTGCTCCCACTATTTCCAGCTGCAGGGGTGCCGACCTGCCCAGGGTGCATGTAACTTGGAGAATAGTAAGGATCATAGCCGTGGTAATAGGGAGAATGGGACTCTTTCAGTTGAGATGATTGTGCTGTAGTTGAAGAATGCCCTTTTACAACACCGTCCTTACTAGAAATAATATCTGATGGGGAACAGGCCTTTGATCTCATGCCCTCTGACCTGCTATCGGAACCACCATCGTCAGCAGCATCGGATATGTCCGAATAGGCCGGGCTGCTTGTCTTGGCGGCTGAACTCTCGGCCCCATTCTGGGTCAACACATGCAGAGGTGCCATTGGTGCCTGCCCGTTCACCAGAGTGCTGCATTCCATCCTCGAGGCGCTCCCGATGGAAGGGCTGGGAGCGTTGTCTGTGAAAGTGTAAACCTTATCGGCCTCGGCTTTGATACTGGCCATGCGGCTCTCCTGAGACTCTGACAGTCCATTTGCCAGCCCTTCATTCTTGTTGAGATGATCCTTTAAAAAATGCCCAGGTAGATCTTTGCTAGCCCCCTTGGAGTCCTCTAGTTTCCCCAGCTTGGCATCCATTTTGGGGCTTCCCGTCTCTTTCCCTTCTTTGTCCTTCAGCTTTCGCTTCTCCTTTTTCTTTTTGTCTTTGAGCGACACCAGAGCTGGGTTCACGGTGATGGGCTCTCCCATAATCGTGGGCTTTGGTTGAATGGGTTTTAACGGAGGACTCTTTGGTGTAGCCTGAACAACAGTCGTTGTGAGGGAGGGCAGTCCGGGTATTGTCCCCGTAGTGGTGGTTGTAAAGGTTGCAGTGGGTATAGCGATTAGCTGCGGGGGAGTGGGGGCTGGGGCAGGGGCGATGGGCCGGGCACTTTTCAGTTTAGAGAGGTTTTTGTCCATTTTGCAGTTGTTAGCTTTCTTGCCCTTTTCTTTATCTCCTAGATTTTTCTTGTCAATTAATCCCTCGGCTTCCAGTTTAGGCATCTCAGCAGCCAAACTGCCGTCTGCGGCTGAGCAACTGTCTAACGCGGCCGTCATGTTGGAGATGACTGGAAGGTTGTTCAGCTCGTTGTTAAGGCCCTTCTTTTTGCCAGAATTCTTCCCAGCTTTAGCACCAATAATGGAACCTGGGCCATTGCTCATCAGCTCTCTCTTTCCCTTTGGGGTCCCAGGCGGGTTTCCAGCACCAGGGGATGCCGGTGCCTTCACCTGGTCATAAGCAGATACACTTGTGCTTGGCTCGCTACATTCCAGTGCCACGTTACTCAACGCCTCCTCGCAGTCCGAGATCTTGTCCTCGCTGTCAGGCTCGAACTCCAGCTTGTTTTCTGGGTCTAAGTGTGCGTGAGCCTGGTGGTACCTCAGGCCGTTAATGTGCTTGTACTTTTTGTTGCAGTTTGGGTGGGGACAGTCGATTAACACTGGAGAAGAGCAGCCTTGGTCCAAAAAAGTAGTCTCTGGTTTCCCTTGAGGGGTAGTGGGAGTGCTTCTGGAATTTGTGCGGACGCGTTTCCCAGGCTTATTGTCCTCAGAGCTCGAGTTCAGGTCCAGCTCCATTGGAGGCTTGTTTTTCCTTTTGTTGGTGGAGGAAGGGCTGGCTTTGATGTCCTCAGCGGCACAATTTGGGGGTGTCCTTCGTCCGCTGGCATTGAGGCTGCCCCGCCTCCCTTTCCCATTGGCCCCCCCTCTGTTCTTGTTCTGCAGCCCTCTGGACTCCGTGAAGCTGGCCTCGGAGCCCGGGGCGGCAGCAGCAGACCTTGCTCTCTTCCCTCTGCCCCGGCCCCCTCTCATCTCCAGGTCACTTGTCGGTGACTCACAAAACCTATGGAAGCAAGTAACAGATGTGAAAATGAGCATCCCCGAAACAGCCAGGTGAAATCACAAAGTACACAATGCAGCAGAGGAGTCAACACTCCGGTAGCTTAAGGGCTGGGCCCAGTCAAGGAAAAGACTGACAATTTCCAACACCTGCAAAAGAGCAGGCTACCAAGGGCTTATATTTTTCCTCACAAAAACCAAAGAAAAACAGCTCAAGTAGCTCGCTTCCAATCCAGTTCAAATTCCCATTTTGAGAAAAAAATGAAAACAAAAAAAGGCAGGAGAGAAGGGGTAGGGAGTACAGATCTTCTGACAGAAAAGAAATCTAGCATCTGCATTTTACTGCGTTCAATCCTAAATTGCTCGTTTCTCCTTTGCCTGGTTTCAATTACAGGCACACTTTTATGTGTTATGAATCTCTCTCTCTAGTTTCCCTGCAAAGACAGGATGGAGGAAGGAGAGAAATAAAAGGCCCTATTTGTACCTGGGAGGGGCCCAGTCGTGCTTGGTGCAGTCCAGTAGGGTTCCCACGTACGTTTTGTTCCTCCAGGTGACATTGACCACTAGGACACCTGCAGAAGGCAGAGGATGAAAAAGGATCATAGTTACCACTGATTACTCTTATTTCCAGTTCACTTACTCTTTCCTTCTTTCTTCCTTTCTCTTTCTTTCTTTTCTTCTTTTTCTTTTTTCTTTTCTTTCTTTTTTTTCCCAGCAAAGTTCTATTCTCATTTGCTTTCAAAAGCTGCGGTTTGCATTCTTCCTCTTTCTGGTTTCAGTGACCTCAAGTTAAAACCCACAGGAAATAATGTGTGTTGTGCATTCGTGCGCGTGCGCATGTGGTACAAAAGGGTGAAACTGTGTGTGAGAGTGTAATCAAGATACTGCTGACAGAAGGAAATGGTTTTTGCCATGTCCTGCTGTAAAACAGCAACATTCACCTCTTAATTTTTCTATTATTACACATAATTGCTTTCGTTTGGCAAGCAGCCAACATAAACTAGCGCCAGTTACCAGTGCTTAAACCAGAGGGTGACTGAAAGGAATCGGTTTTGTTTCCAATTCAACAATAAAAAATGATGGTGATTTTTATTAAGAGAAAACATTATGCAGGTGCATAAAAATAGGCATAGAGGGGAAGAGTGGGGACTTACCAGATAACAGGCAATCAACTATGATTTCTCTTTCCTAATCCTCCCCTCTTCAGTTCTGTGAGACAATAATCAGCCTTGGTACCATATCTGTTTCAGTGTTTGGTCTTGTTTCATATTAAAGACTCCTAAAATAGCCCTCTTAAGAAAATAAATGTGCACAATAGATTTGCTCTTGGGGTTATCTTTGGAATCACTTTGGTAAGCATTTGCCTCAGAGGATTAGAAAAGAAATCTCAAAACTAACACACTTGTTTCCTGCAAGCCATTCTGCTTTTTCCAACTGCTTTGCAGACAGACAATTTAATTTAGCACTGCATCTGTGAATTACTAAACTTAAGTGCGCTTAGTATACCAAATGTCACAGAGAAACAAAATATAATATCCTCTTTATTTCTGAGAGGACAAATGCCAAATTAAAAAAAAAACACTTATTTAAAGCATATTTTAATAGAATCTTGATTTGGAGACATACATAAAATATTAGGAGAAAGAAATAAAATATTTAGCTAAGCCTTTGTTTTCTGCACCTACCCCTACTCTTTCTTGGAAGCACCAGAAGACATTAGTCAAAGTCTATTTCTAGCTGGTTTGCTCACTTGCATTACCACTGCCATTCTGAATTTTACAGAAAACCTGTTCTGGGCTTCTTGGTGGTAAGGGAAACCTCACAAGGTAAGACTCATTTCCTTGGGAACCTTTTAACAGCAGGTAAAATATTTGAGTGGTTGACTCAAGTAATGGAGAAGGATTCCTTCCAAAGTCTCAAAAGATTTTAAAATTGTTTCTCATATGGTCTATGTTGCTATTACTTAGGCAACAGCTGAATTATTTACTCAGTGTTAATTCAGTCTATTGTAGCAATAGGCTAGCAGGGGAAAGGCTAGGATGGAGCAAAGCAAGTATTTCCTCAAATCACAGCTGATTCCAATGTAATTCCCTCAGGACATTTTTTAAAAACCACTGAGTATAAAATTTCATATTGCGATGCGAATCAATGCTAATTAGGCATTTGGTCAAAATTTGCAAAAGACAGAACAATTGGAGGAAAGGATTCTTTATGAGCATATCCCTTCAGGAAAGGGGAGGGGGTGGGAAGAGGAGGCGAAGGGGAAGACTGAGCTGGTTTTCTCATCATCTGCTCTCTGGGGCAGTGTGTGTGGTGTCAAAGACCTTTGCAGCTGCTTAAAATTCTTTAGCATGTCAGCTATATTTACAGTGCAGGAATATATCTGTATTGCCAGAAGGTTACTGCATTTTAGCTTTAGATGCAATAGGCTGAATCACTGTGTTCCAGACTCCCTGATGTAGCACAAATGTATAATTAAAATTGCTTGAAAGGAAACATGAAAGAAACAACAAACCCTCCATTCTTGCAGTAATAAAATTAAAAACAGGAAAAGTCTGCACAGACACTTAACATTTGTCTGCAGTGAAAGGCTTTTGTTATTGCTTTTCCCCTAAGGGTTTCGCGTTTCCAGCGAACTCTGGCCGCGGATTGGCCGGCGCTCGCTGCGAGCAGTCGCGTCTGATTGGCTGGGCCAAGGCGGCCGCCCGGAGCACGGAGGCAGCGTCCGGGGAGAAGCAAGCGTGGTGGAGGCAAACGGACGCGGCCCCAAGGCGCGCTGGCCGTCCCGGGCGAGAGGGCCGTCCGCGCTGCTGGGCTCCGCGGTGCACGCGGGACACGTGCTCATTCACACTAACGAGCCTGGCCATGCAGTGAAAGCTGTGGTCTGCGTGACCGTGCTGCGCTCCCCCAACCACGCCGCTCCACAAAGCACGCCGGCCCACGCAGAACACTCAGAACGCAATTCACGGTCTCAAAACAGGGTCAAGGGAAACCTGGAGCCGGAAAAAAGGAAGGGACCTAGGGCAGGCAATTAATCACTGGTTATCTGGGGCCACAGGTTGAAGCTGTCACAAAGGCAAATCTGCAGTTGCAACTTTCTCACTGTAAAATAAGTCACAGCTCCTGCTGCTTTTTCTAGAAGCCACACAAGCAGACCTCTTATCGAAGTACAAGTGATGCCGTTGTTAGGAAGGAATAAAGTCCTGGAAAGAAAAGTCCATTTTTAACTTCAAAGGGCCTAAATAAGTCACCCTTATTTTTCTAGAAGGACTCCGTATTTAAAATGCTCAAAACAAATGCTTTACTCCCAAGGAGATTTTGAACAGTCTCCATCAAGCAGTGCTAATTAAATATGTGTGCTTGTGTCTGTCTTTATATGTATGAGCTACTTCACAATGCCACAGAGTATTTAAATCTGCCTACAATTCATATGCGAATATATGCAGGCACATGTTTACACAGCCAAATCTGCCACTCTGTTGGAATGAAGGCTTAAGGAATGTTTCTCATATAAACTACACAGTGTATTGTTGCTTTGTAAGAAGGTCTGTGTTTAGACAACACCCCATTGTGAAGGGCCAAGTATAAAGGTGGTGTTTTAGTTCTAAGACATGTAAATGAGTTATCATTTTGCTGAAATCTCAAAATCTTGAACATTTTGTAACCCACAGTCATATAAAGCCCATGATGAAAATTAGTTCTTTAAAAGTGCCAATTTGAATTTTATAAATCAGGGCATAAAGTTCTATTTCTCACATATACATTGGAAATAAGTGTACATTTGCTCCAGAAAGATTAAACAGTTTCTTTTCATGCACATTTATTCAAACATCTAGCCTGTGAGCTAGGTGTTGGGGTCACTCAATACAAGTACTTTTCATCTTTATGTTCAAGTATTCTACCGGGTTTATTATTCTTCCCTTTCCACCCATAGACTGGGCCTGGTCTTTCTCAGGAGCTAATGCACTGTAACAAACATTTCATACTTGAAAAATATCTGAGGCTTATTACTAATAAAGTAAGAATACAGCTGAGGAGTACAATGGATGGTTTGAGAGTGTGCTGACCACACGCAGGTTTCTTCTTTGTATTGTTAACACTTGGTCTAAGACGCTGCCCGCAAAGGCCTGTTACCTACAGAACATTTAATAAGAACAAGGTCTTTATTATATAACCTGAGCCTCTTACTTCCTCAAGCCAAAAAAGCCTGAGACCTCATAATGATTTCAGTCGGTGTTGTTATGTCCTTAGTAAAGGGTTTCCAGGAAGACCTCAAGCCCAACATTTACTGTGTGTGTCTATGGGGTACACATTAGGTACCTATTTGGTGCTGTAGAATCAACCATGTTTTACTTGGGACTCCATCTAGACCCTGTATTTCAAGAGTCTGTAAGCTTAGAACAGAACAGATACAGGCATACACTGTAATGCAGAAGTGGAAGTATAGTTTTGTCTATTACCTGCATTTTTAGAGTAGGCCCTTTATACTAGCACATCAGGCTAGACCCTGGATTTCACGTTCATGGTGCCCCCACCTAGACCAGTGATCCTAACCCTGCCCCCATCTGACTGGATGAGTGATGGGCACCTGGAGCAAAGGGAGCCAGCCCAACGGGGACTTACGTTGGGAATCTGAATGAGGAGTATACAAGTCCCGGAAAGTTGGCAATAGAAGTAAACGCCTAAAGGTACTAAGAGGTGTAAAGAACCATGATGGGCCAAAGTTCCAAGGATGCAATAGCTACGAGACTAGGAAGCCAGCTGCACTGCTGGTGCAACACTCTCAGGGTGTGTGTGTGTGTGTGTGTGTGTGTGTCCCTTTTCCCTCCAGCTTCATCACTGATAAAATATTTCACCAGGCCGGGCGCGGTGGCTCATGCCTGTAATCCCAGCACTTTGGGAGGCCAAGGCGAGCAGATCACTTGAGGCCAGGAGTTCAAGACCAGCCTGGCCAATGTGGTGAAATCCCATCTCTTCTAAACACATAAAAATTAACCAGGCGTGGTGGCGTGTGCCTATAATCCCAGCTATTCAGAAGGCTGAGGCAGGAGAATTGCTTGTGCCTGGGAGGCAGAGGTTGCCGTGAGCCAAGATGGAGCCACTCTACTACAGCCTGGGCAATAAGATCGAAACTCCATCTCAAAAAAAATAAGATGTCACAGCGCTCACCCAGGATGCCTAGTTATTTTCCAGACATCTTCTTAAAAAGTTTTTCCTTGTGTTAAACTAAATTTGTCTTTGAATATCTTGGTCCTGGCTGTACCTCCTGATACCCTGCAGATGCAGTCCACCCATCATCCAGTCAACAGCCTTTCATCCAGGCAAGGACAGTGACCATGCTGGCATTCTCCTCACCTCCTGCTCACTCTCTCTTTTTTTTTCTCTCTATTTTTTTTAAATGAGGTGGGCTCTCAGTATCTTGCCCAGGCTGGTCTTGAACTCCTGGCTTCAAGCGATCCTCCCACCTCAGCCTCCCAAAGTGCTGGGATTACAGGTGTGACCACACCCAGCCTCTCTGTCTCCTTTACTCTCCAGCCTAGACAAGTTTCTTTGACGGTTTTTCATGTCACGCTTTTAATTCCCCTAAAAGAAACCTTGAAGATGCCTTAGTCCAAATCCCTAGGGAAAGTTCCTAATGAATTAGAAGCACATGGAGACAAATGCAAAGGTTCTCACTTCTGTGAATCCTTGCCCTAGACACGCACATACCAGGCACACCACCAAAAGATGGCCGTTGTCTCCTGGGTCCACACAGCACTGCATACACCGCTCTTGGCTTGATGGTAGCTTACAAGCCATGTTTCCCTTCCCTTTGTGAACCCACAGCTAGACTCCTTCTCAGCCTCCCTATCACTCTGATGCGGCCATGTGACTGAGTCCTACGGAAAAAAGTGATGAACTGATCAATGTGGGCCACTTCCAGGCCTGGCCCATAATATCCACTCACCCCTTTCTGTCTGGCTGCAAGGGAAATGGCTATTGTGATCTCGAAGCCCTCAGGATGAAGTTGGCAGAGTCTCCTTCATCTGGGACCCTGAATGACAAGGAGAACCTCCCAGGTCTGAACACTGTTGAAGCTATTTGTCCTACCATAACACATGGCAGCCCTCATTGCTTGTATACACAGTAAGCCCAACTCTTCCAACTAGACGACACTCCTTAAAACTAGGAGCATGCCTGCACCCACAGCCCCTGGCAGCACAGTGCCTATTTAACAGTGAGAATCCATTAAACACCTAGGAACTAACTACACGGACACTGACGAGAGAGAGTCTAGGCCAAATTCTACTCAGTGACTTCCTTTTATTACTACCATACTTTTTCAATAAGCATAATCTCCCACTAGCTTTATAGATGATAGACATTCTCTGTGGAGAGGCTTCGCTCCCAAGATGTTATAAATGTGGTTTATGAATTATTATTTCTGGTATTTGTGAAGCTGTTTCCTCAAGAACGGGGCAAATGCCTGATTTCCCAGTAGATCGACATAACTCTGTTTGTATTAGAGTTTAAAGACTGTTTCAGAGTCTTTAAAGTGCCTCATCCCCGGGACAGAAGTCTTTGCCAAGCATCGCAAATGCTGAATTTGGAATCAGACAGAAGTTTTTTTGAACTCTCTCTGACTACCACATCTGGATGGACTTGATGTGCACCCAGGCAGAAAACAGAAACCTCATTCGAATAATGCCAACTGGTAACCCATTCATGCCATGATCCTTAATTAAAAAGTTTACACATTTCTTTCCTTTTATATATATTTTTTCTAGTGAAACATTAGTAACAAAATGTCACAATATGCTGATTTCATGAGGACAGAATAAAATTCATATATTTCAGATATCATATTACCGTATATTTTTAAACAATGCAGCTATTGTACATAGGATGATTTATCACCATTTCTTTGTTCAGGACTCCCTCCCCCCATTAGTTTGTTGTCATCACTCTGTGATATTCAATACTGGTACTTTTTAAAAGCTGAATCTTGTATAGTACTAGCTTCGCTGTTCCAGCCTTGGAGCTTATAACCTTCAGACAGATCCTTCTTCAAATATAATTATTTGGGAAAATTTAAAATGTACAACTAAGGTTGCTCATAAAATACCTGCCAGCCAAAATTCAGAGGGACTTTCCCATTACCTGTGCCAAGTATATATGGAGCACCAGGACAGGAAAAGTAAGTGTTGTCACATGACCATAAAATGCAGTATGTTTTTTTAAAGAGCCCTACTGCTGGGCTGAATGTTTGAAGAGTCACTTTAACCACATCCTGTAATCAAACCATCTGGAACACAGTGCTGCGATTAGTCACCCTGAACATAGGGCTTTATCTGAACAAATAGTGTATGGCAATGGAGCTTGGGAGATAGGGCAGTACTAACAAAAGAAAGTGTAATGAAACACTTTATGCCCTAGTGTGCCGCCACCCCAGTCATAAACCCCAGAGACACACTGCTCTGGTGTTAATGTACTACTTTATGAAAGCACAGTGAGCTTAAAGATTAAAGGACTGAAGGGCTAAAAATTGCTGGTTTAGATAGATCTTCTCTGTCAGCGGCGGGACTATGCTGGCATCACTCTATCTGTGTTAATTATAACCTCTCAGATGACAGTTGAGCATTCCTATTAGGGTTTGGTGTTATTTTCAGGGCATTAGGAATGGGGTTTGTTTATGGGAGGGTAGCTATGATTCTTGGGAGGGTAGCTATGATTCTTGATTTGCCAGAGGTTAATCTGAACACTGAGACCTTTTTTTTGATTCATCTAAACCCGATCCATAAATAAAAACAACAACAAAAAAATGAAACCTTAAGCAATACAAAAAAGCAATGGAAAAATGCTGTTCTAGTCTGCATTTTAAAACATGATAGTCTTTCTTACTTGACTGTACTTATCTCTTTCAAAAGGATGTTTGATCATTGGTATACAATCTATGGAGATAATTTAAAAAGCACATACACACACACACACATCTGAAAGGATTTCCCCCCTAAATACACAGAAGAAGCCCTAAACACACACACACACACACACACACACACACACACACACACCCTACACAGCTAAAGAAACCTTGTTTCCCCATGGGCCTTATGGTTTAATACACAAAAGAACACAGAGCCACTTCCATCACTGTCACCTCCCCTGCAGCCTTTGTTCTGAGGCCTGATGAGCTGTATTGATTTGGGAAAATCATTGAGCTTCTTGGAAAACTAGACTCTCGCTTATTCACTGCCATCTATTTCTTTCCCATGAAGACAGGTGGTCAATATCCAGTTGACTGGTCAGCTAAAAGAAGCTCTAGCTGCTTTTCTTTTTCTGGCTTCCCTAGTAACATTATCCTTTCCCACTTTTAGAAAATACAATGGCCTGTTAAAGAGTCTTGTGAGTAAGAAGAGGGAGCAGAAAGATTTTTATAAGGCACCAGCGGTAACACTAACATGCTGTCCCATACATTCACATGGGAGGCTGCACTGCACATATAGGTGGTGACAATATTTTTACAGACCACGTTTAAGCACCAGTGAAAACTTACAGGGCCCAAGATAAAACATGAAAAAAAATGCTGAATCAAAACAGATCATTCAAGATCAATTAACATTTACTGTGGAAAGACATGCTTTTTCTTTTAAATAATCAAAACATGTTCCACCAAGCAAGAGTCCTAGTCATAAAATGTCACAGGTGTACTTACAGACATTTTAGGTAACAAAGACCATCATAAAAAAAAAAAAATCACATGGAGATCTTTAGAAAGTAATTTTTAATCAGGAATTCTGATCAGTAACAAAAATATTTGCTTTTAAGTTAGGCAAACATATATATCCTAAAGCAACATTGCCCTTGATGACTTGAGGCCAGCTTTAAAATAAAACTAAATAAAAAAAAAATAAAGTAAAATAAAATAAATGTACTGTACCAGTCACACCACAATATGTACCCCTTATTCCTCTAGCAGTTTCTGCTAAGGTTCCTGGAGTCCCTACTTTGAGGGCAGGCAGGCAGAAGAGGTGTGAGGTGATAGTGTTGGGGGAAGGAAGAGGACAAGTCCCCTGAGCTTGCTTCAGCAAAGACGGCAAATCAGGCATTTAACTGGGCTGCATCAAAAGTCACCCCCTGCACCCCAAAAGGGATGGTCTTCGGGCTGTGGTCCATCAAGGCTCAGTCAACACACAAGCAGGATGCAAGGGATAAAGAAGAACAGGAGGATGGAATCAAATACAAAAATAGTCTTCTGAACAGACATTTGGAGCAATTCAAATGTATAAACTGAATATGTACATGTATAGAGTATGTGTCTGTATACATTTGTACCAAGGGGTTTTATTTCTTGTCCTTGATTAAACTTCCTAGTAAGTAGCTGCCTCCTTTGAGGCTTAGTGCCACCACACTAAGCAACAGCACCACTCTTGATTTCCCAGCCAAGTTCGAAACTTCATTTTCTCCTGCTCCTTGTCAGGCACCACTGGTTTGTCTGAAATCTGATGAGTTGAGATGACAATTTCTAGTGTGGGGCAGATTTCTCACACCCTCTCCTTTTTTAAAGCCAAATCTCCTCATTAGAGTAGCAGAATGATTTCTCATTCTCTTCTTCCTCCCTCTCTTCATGGGAAGACAAAGGTGCAATGCCCACTGTAACAGAATTGACTCCCTTCCCCCAATCCAGTCTCAGGAACTTGTATCATTAGCTTGTTAAGACATATTTTTCTTCCTTTAAATAAAAGTGTTAAAAAGTTTGGGAAAGGTATTCTGTAATTATTGAACTGGGCCTACTATGAGCCATAATAATGACACAGTTTTTATGGTATTACCTCCTAATGCTCATTCCTTTCCTAAGAGTGTTATTTTAGGAGACAGCTATTACAGGTGGCCCTGGGCACAGAGCACAGGGCCAGGGTCTCCCAAAATGAGAGGGAAACAGCTTTCACTTACTCCCACTGGCAAACTCAGCATGTCACTGAAGATAAGCAACTGAAAGAATGCAGCCTTTCAAATCATTGGTCCCAGTACTTAATACTAATTACAGGATTTTTTTTTTTTTTTTTTTTTTTTTAGTTAACGACTCATATACCCACGCTTTCCACAATGTCATTACTTTGACTAGAAAAAATAGGTAAAGGGAACAGCGAAACCAGACAAAAATAAGTCATCCTTCAGGCCAAACCCCCTCCATGCCACTCACCAAAAAACAGAATACTCTAGTACTAAAAGGGGGAAAACGGGTGAAAAGTCTTTAATAGCTATCTGCCACTTCCCTGTTTTCTGCATCTGGCAGTATATTCTGTTTCTTGCCCAATTGTTCCCCAGTAGCAGGAGCAAAGGAAGGAGGAGCAGGCAGGAAGGCAAAGTCATTACCAAGATGAATGAAACTGAAAGATGCAAAGGAAATCAAATGTAAGAATGAACAATCTCGTGCCTTGTGGGGAGGGGTAGGCAAGGAAAAGGAAATAGGAGCTATCATCTTCCCAACACCTCTCATCACCTAGTTTTCCTCCCAAACCCACCACCTCTTGTAGATCAGTAGGTCATGGGTGATTAGCAGAGTTCCAGGTTTAAATGCTATCGAATCACTTGTCAAAATAGGTGTAATACAACTATAGATTATAGGACTATGTCTTAATGTAATTTCTTACCATCCCCAGTCCTTGAGCTATAAGGAGACAGTGGGAACCAATTGACAATTAGGCTCCACATCAGAAAGCCGCCACTGATCCACGTGTCTCACTGGGATTGAAGAGCCAGGCTTCCTATAAATTATGATGCTTTATTTAAAGTCGGAGCGCTTATTTGCTTTTGTGCCAGCTCTGGGCCCTTTTCATCTCTAGCTATACCGGGCCCAGGAGAGCATACATTCCTACCGCTCTGCTGGCCACCAGCTGTGTCCTCTGTAAATCATAAAACCTCTGAACAAGCTATTCTTTACAAAGGCCAACAACATTTACTGGAGATGATCACTCTGCTATTATTCCATTCACTGAAATTTAAAATAGCAATTTACAACAGCAGCCGAAAACAGGAGAACTGCCTCTCTTACCTCTGTGTGTGTGTGTGTGTGTGTGAGAGAGAGACAGAGAGAGAGAGAGTGGGAGGGATCTGCACGTGTATGGCACACAAAGGGGTACATTTTGTGTGTCACCAAAAAGCCACCATCTTTGCAAATCTAGAAAGGAAACAAGGAATATGAATGTCAGAGAAACTACACTCAGTTTCACCTTTGGCGATACAGTGAATGAAGTTTAAGTTGTTGGTAAACCTCCCTGTTCTTCCTGGAGGTGGCCATGCCCTGCAGGCGCTGATAGAGAAGCCACAGAATGTGGCTCAGGTTCAGAATGCAACAGGGAACGCTGACAGGATGAATTCTAATCAAGTTTAGTCTGCAGTTATTTTCGAGGACTAGGAAGGAAGAAAGAATAAACGGTGGTCATCAAATGGAGCACCCTAAGCACCCGAAAACCCTCTGTCTCCAGAGGCAGACCTATCTGTTTACAGCCAGCTCTGTGGCTGCTTCATCTTGAGCTGACCTCAACCTACCTGAGCCTCAGTTTCCTCATCCATAAAATGGGGATAATATGAATAGTAAATAAGATGTGATTTATGTAAAGCATTTAACATAAGAACTGGCATAAAGAAGCCACTCAGGATAGGTCCTATGGCTTCTTCTGCTTTTAAACTCTCCTGTAACTCACCCAGGTCATAGGCTAGAGAATGGAGGGAGATGCCAAAATGCTATGAATTCCACACTCAGAAATGCAGCCGGCAGCAAGCCCTCCCGCATTCCTTCCAGGTGAAGCAAACGCAGTTATTCACATCTACACTAATTATTCTCCACTGCTGGTGACCACGCTTACTCTAAATGGAACCTATCTTTTAGAATCTTAAGGGCTGCAAATTCCAACCTTAGGGACTTCTTTCATTATTTCCATACCCACCACCAATTTCAACCGATATAAAAGTTATCTTTCCTAACCCATCCACTGTTTAAAGCAAACATTTCCTCTGACTTCTCAATAGTAAAGTTAACTGAGAAATGCAGTTCTAAACCACTGACGCCTCATCTCTGGACTATTTCAGGGTAAGGAAACCTCTTTCCATGTTTTCAGGAACAGCTAACTGAATGCCTGACATTTGTCTAAATTGCAAAAGGCAAAATTAAAGCTCCCCAGTACCGTGACAACAGAAATGAGACTCTGCAGCAAGGCTCTGGGGATGCAGACGGATGGAGCAGGTTAAACGTGAACTCATCTTCCCAATTCCCATCTGGACCCACCAGTTTTCTTGACAGCATTCAGAGGTTGCCTTTCCACCCTCCCCCATTCCACATTCCAAAGTTCTTATCTTTCAAGGGAGAAAAAAAAAAAAAAAAAGCCCAACAGAGTTACAAGTATTTCAATAACGTGCTTAGAGACCAGCTCTTTTCTGTAAACAAGCCTAATGAAGTGTGACTAATAGTGCTCTCCTCCAGTACAGGGAAGGTAAAAGGGCCTTTGTTAGCAGTTACTGGAGCAAAGTCGTCATTTTGCTGGAGCAGAACAAAACTTAGCTGGTTATTGATTGACCAGCCTGCTCGGTGTCACTGCTTTACTGTCTATTTCTATATACTCTGTGTGTAAATACGTGTGTTTACACAGACACGGAGATGGTCTATACACACACAGTCACACACAGCCAGCTAACCTTTCTCTACAAACAGGATGAAGTGTTCTAGGCATCGAACTGAAATCTAATTCCTCTCCGATATTTGTATCTCTTCTAGTTCTTGATATCACCTAACGTTTTCCCTCCATGTTGTCAGTACCATGAACCTGAATTTCAGGGCCTGTAAAGCGACGCTCCCCATGGACACTTAATAGTTTCCGAAGTCACTCTGATTTAACCTGACCTGGTTATTGCATTCTAGAGGTGATTTTGTGTTTTCATAAATTCAGAATTGCTGCTGTTTCCTTTCCCCATTTCACCAATCGATTCCGAAACTCCTGAAATTTGGCTCCAAATGTTAACTGCTAAATAAATATTTCATGATGACTTCAATTATCTTCTTCAATTAACGTCTGTCTTAAGTGTTATTAATATACGCAGCAGAGATGTTAACAGGAAGATCTGAAGTTGGCTCTGACTTCTTTCTTGGACGACTGAGGAATTCGAGTCGAAACCTGCTTTCCTTGCGAATCTGAGCACAAATTTCCGTATAAAAATTATTGACTGCACTTTGGCCTCGTCTGAAACATTAGCCCCACAGGCTGATAAGTTCTGACCCCAGGTGGCACATCAGCCCTCTCAGAAGAGGCAGGAACATTAGTGCTTAGCACTGGGGACTAAGGCGTGTGAGCCAATCAATCACGCGCTCTGACAGCTTTTACTGCCTCTGTGCATTAGGCCCAAGTCAACCTCCAAGACTCCTATTGTTCGCATTATTCTCTTATTCTCTGGTCTGATGAAGTTACGGTTAAGTCCAAGGCTTAGCAAGAGAAAGGCTATTGTTAGTAACTCAGTCTTTATTGACTCTGACCTGCAGGGCAGCCGACTTCAAGTCTTTTCCAGAAAGTAATGCACTGTTAATTGCTGCTCATCATCAGGGTGTGTTTTATACACAGCTCTTCACTGAAAGAAAACCTGAGCAAATATTTCAGGATCCTCCCAGGTTGCCTTCTAATTCTCTTAAGAGTTACAGACACACAGACACACACACGCACTCTCTCTCTCTCTCTCTCTGTCTTCTGGACAAAAATCTGGTTTGTACTTGCCACAGTCCCTGAACTGGTAAATCTAATACCAACGCAAACAGAGTGTCTGGCTGGACGATGCTAACTCTTGAGGGCTGGCATCTGGAACAATAAATAAATTTTTTCATGACAAATATCTGCAGGGATTAGTATATTAGGGCAGGAAAATGCCTGATGGAAGAATGAGGTAGAAACCTATTATTTCCTTCTGATGTCCTTTGCTTAAAATAACTAAAGATCTTTTTCAGTGGAAACTGGCAGCTCTATTTGTGAGCAGCCAGCAACAGACTGGATAGCCTCAGGGTGAAGAGTACAACATTCCACTCAGGCTTCCTTTGAAGAATTCAGCACTCTAAAGGGGTGGCAGAATTATTGGTCCAAAGGCTTTCCGGTTTTCTTTGAAAGAGAAAACAGGCAGCCCATTATCTCTTCTTACCCAAACAGGCTTCTCAGGGGAGACAGGAGGGAAAGGCGAGTGGTGTGGCTGAGTGGGGTGGCTGTAGAAGGTACACACCAGAGCGTCCAGGTCTGTCGCGCACTGCACCAGGGACACAGACCCGACCAACCACACAGCATGCACCAAGCCCACCCCATCCCCCAAACCTTGCTGTTCAAAGTGGCAAATAACAGGCTAGAATATGAATGCTGCAAGGAGAAAAACACATGTTGACATTTTGGAAATCAAATTTCTTGGGCTCAGGGAAAAAGCACAAAAACCAAATGGCGTGGTTTTATACACAGCTTTTGATTGAGAAATTTTTTTTTTGATTGAGAAATTTTCGGCCACAAAAGACTTTGCCATTTCGCCAAAGTATTATGCTATTAATACTTTTTTTAGTACATCTCAGCATATGAATTAGTATATATGAATTAGTGCACACTTTCCCAAACCAGTGAGCAGAAAATCATTTTAAATTCTGCTCCACTTGTGTGCTGGATAATATATTGACTCCAAGATATGTGAAAGTAATACTAAATTTGATAAGCTTTGCAAAGAGGTGCTGGTTAGGACAACAATGCTTTCTGTCTTGAAAAAGTTTCCTGGTGCGGCCGATCACATTTTCTGGTGCCATTCAGTCCAACTTAATTTTAATACTAGAGAGAATTAGATCAAGAAAAACTAAAATTTGCAATTAACCTTTTCCCTTTCAATTGTAATCCTGTATCTGTAGCTTAAATTTTTAACAAATCCTTAATGTTTAACCATCAAGAATGCAACATCATAGCACATTAAGCTCATAAATACAATGGGCTACCGGGGCCAAAAAATATTTTGTAAAGTATTCAAAACAAAATGGAGTAATAGCTCGTTCTTATATAAATAAACTTTCTTGAGAAGACCTATTTCTTATAGCCTAGAAATAGGAAACAGTTCTGAGATAAACAACTAAAGTATTCAAGTAGCTGCTGTATAAAGGCAGACTACAAATTTTAAGTCTTGAGTTAATAAAGATGGAAACTGCAGGGGGTCAAAATTGAAATCACTAAAAATTGTAGGCCTATGGACAAACTGAACTCAAGATTTGCTCACTGAATCTTGGTAGAGTTGAATTTGGGGCTTCCTCTGAAGCTTCAAAGAAGGCAATTCAAAACTAATAAAGTAAGCATTATTTTACACACTAGGCAGTTAACATTTCTGTTACTGTCCCCAGGGGATAAAGACAGAAAATAAATATTAGGAGCATTGATTGAGTGCTTTGCTATGTGTAGGTCACAAGAATAGGTGTTTTTATACAGCTTATCTCATTCATTCCTCAGAGCCCGTGTATCTGGTCCTTTTATTATTACTATTTTACTGATGAGCAAATTAACTCTCGGAAAGCTTAACTGGCTGACTTGCCCCGGATCAGAAAGTCAGAGATTTGGAGCACAGGCAGTCTGACTTCTGATACCAAACTCCTAAATGCACTGTATACGTTTACATAAACTTATTTATAAGTAACACAGTTTCATGAAGGGACTGTGCATGGTGGATGGGGACCCACAAGGCTAAGGTCATCTCAGTGATGATGATAGTGGTATGCTGCAGGCATGTGCCGCAGGTGGCAAGCATCGCTTCTCAATACCATATTCAGTGACATCACACTGGAAACTTGAAACTGACCACGGTGGTGATATAATCACCACAGAAAACAGCAAATGTTACAAATCAGGGCTCTCCCCCTGCAATTCCCACCCCAGAGGCCGTTGTTAAATACTTACTGGGGCACACCAATGGTTATAAATTTAACTTGCTGAACTGCCATTCTTCAATCACATGAAATATTAACATGAATAAAAGTACAACAGAGCCAAAAGAGTTCCTGTATTATAATTATGCTCCCCAGTCAAATATAAAAGTAAAAACTGGAAAGCTGAAAACTATTCATCAGTGGATTCTGATCTCTCCTAAGCGAAGGAACCCATCTCAGTTGTTTCTTTCCATTTTTAAAATAATCTGATAATGGTATAGCTGTAAACAATTTGGTTTTATGCACGTTCTTCTTTTTTTTTTTTTTTTTTTTTTTGAGACGGAGTCTTGCTCTTGTTGCCCAGGCTGGAGTGCAATGGCGCAATCTCGGCTCGCTGCAACCTCCGCCTCCCGAGTTTAAATGATTCTCCAGCCTCAGCCTCCCAAGTAGCTGGGATTACAGGTGCCCACCACCACACCCGGCTAATTTTTTGTATTTTTAGTAGAGACAGGTTTTCACTATGTTGGTCAGGCTAGTCTTTTTTTTTTTTTTTTTTTTTTTTGGTCAGGCTAGTCTCGAACTCCTGACCTTAGGCTATCCACCTGCCACGGCTTCCCAAAGTGCTGGGATTACAGGCATGAGCCACCGTGCCTGGCCTTTTTTCTTTCTTTTTTTTTTTTCAAATCAATTTGTTCTAAAGTTTATTTCAGTCTCATTCAAAATTACAGTAGCCATGAAATGGCCTTTTTTCATTAGAAACTTCTGTGGAATAAGTAATCTCACAAGTTAAAGATATCAGGAACCTTCCTCTGAGATTTCAGCAGCCATCTTCTTTGTTGAACTATTACAAAAGTAATTGATGAGGTACATTTGTTGCTCACCTGATGTAGAAGCTCTAAACACAGCCCATAACCCACCCAGCCACAGCAGATCCAGACTGTTGGCCTCTTCCACTACCCTTTGCAGTTTAATGAACAGTCATATCCAACAAATCTCCTCCCAATAGCCTGCCAGTGGTTATTCTCCCAGACTCTGGGCCCCAAAGAAAGATTTGTCATTGCTTAAATAAATTTTACAGATGTAATAGACAAAGGCAATAAAGAAAACAGAGCTTTTATAAAACAAAGTTGACAGAGCAGAAAGCTATCTCTCCATAATGGGCACGTACGTTTGTGCGTACTAGGTTGCTTGTGTGTACCAAAGGGAAATAGACAGTGAAGGTTAGGAGGCATGAAATGACAGCCTTCTTTGCCTTTCAGGGAACGTAAATTTTATTCACTGAACGTAAATCTTAAAACCATAGTTTTCAATCTGCATGTGTGATCACCAGAAATTGATTTCAAAGAGATATAAAATTATTTAATGTGTTACTTGGCAATGCAAATCCCAGGCTACATATTCAAGATTGTCAATAGTGGAAAATTCAGATGATGTTTCCTGCTGTGGTCCTTGTTGGTACAGATTATTTTCATCTGCCTTTTGGTGAGAGCACCACTACTGGAAGTGGACGCACGCCATCTGTGTCCTCAAGTGGCCAATAGGCACCTCCCTTGTCCTAGCTGACACACAAAAGATAATTTTCTTTCCCAATGTGCTTCTGGGTACCTCATGCTCTCCAAATAATACAAAGAGAATAGTTTCTTTTCAAATGTCAGTTATTTAGGCTACTGGAGATCATGTACCTGGCTCCTAATACAAGGGAAAGAAACAGAAAAAAACTTCAATTTTCTTGCCTTCATAATATAGCAAAGGCACATTCCCCCCCAGCCCCAGAAGATTGGTAACTCAATTTGACTAGTTTTATCACAACTCAAATGACCAAAATATAAACTCTGTGTGTGTGTGTGTGTGTGTGTGTGTGTGTGTGTGTGTTTTTTTAATCTGTTTGGCAATTTGTGGCCTTTAATGCTTAATCCTAGTTAATTAAATTAGCCTAAATTTATGTAGAGACATATTTTAAAATAGAAACTCGGTAAATATGTAGAAATCCCAGTATCCAAGCATATATTCTATAAAACAGAACACAAAATAATAAAAAAAAATTTTTTTATTGTCACTCTAAACACACATGGCCACAATATCAACAGTGTAGGTACCTGGAAGTCGCCATATGAAAAAATATGGTCAGTACAGATGCAGAAGGTATCCGCTGGAGCAGCCAATTACAGAGATGTAAATTTTCATCTATTTAATATAAATTAGCAATTCAATTCAAAGCAAAAATGAACTGCCTGATCCCTGAGTACACGAAGTATTTAAGATCAACTCTTCAAGATAACATCCACTTAGACTATATTCACAATGCCAGTCATTACATTAAAGAAATGAAAGAAACTTACTGGTATGGGTTTGGAAGTTAGGAGGGCAGGAGGAATGGCGGGGGACAATAAATATCTTTTACAAAGCGTATATCCATAAAGCACTGATCCCAACTACATGTGTTCCTATAGTTTAATTCCATCTGACCCCAGAGGAAAGCTGCTTCTGATAATCAGCGAAACTGGGCAACTGGGGACAGAGTGTTCATTCTGTGCAGGTCCTGCACTGCCTTCATCCCTCAACACAGCTTCTTCCCACCCAACATTGTCACTGTTGCTGGAAGAAAACAAGTGGCAACATCAACACCATTGCTGAGAAACTGTAAGAAGGTCTACAAGTAGCAGGGTCTTCTATGTTGAAATTCCAGATTATAGACAGCATGCTGGCATGCTAATGACAGACACCCCGTCTCTGCCTAGAACAAAGATTACAACACTGGGAATTGTACTTTTGTTTGTTTAAGTTAACAAGTGCATATAGTAGTGCTGACTATGTTAGGCACTATTCAAAATGTCTCACAAATACTCACTCTTTTAATCCTCCTAACCACCCAAGAGGAGATACTGTATTACAGTATCTCCATTGCACAATCGAGGTACAAAGAAGGCAATAAGTAACTGCCCAACATCACTTAGGCAGTGATCTGTGGAACTGGGAAATGGAACCCAGGGCATACGGCTCCAGATTGTGACAATTACCCAATATTCCCATGTAGAAGGCACTGGTGCAAAGAGAGTGAACAGAAGACTTGGCCCTCAACTCAAGAGATTTGGCCCTTGCTCTAGTTGGTCAGGGTGCTAAATATACATGACAAGGTACTTGAATCACACAATAAGCTTCACCGTATCACATCTAGAATTCATATAAAATAAACACCAACAAACAAGCAACAGAGCCCAGGCATGGTGGCTCATGCCTGTAATACTAGCCCTTTGGGAGGCTGAGGCAGGAGGATTCACTTGAGCTCAGGGGTTCGAGACCAGTCTGAGCAACCTACGAAGACCCATAGCCGGACGTAGTGGCAAGCACCTGTAGTCCCAGCTACTTATAAGGCTGAGACCAGAGGATTGCTTGAGCCCAGGAGATTGATAATGAGACCTTGTCTCAAGCAAAACACCACACACGCACAAAAAAATCACATAATTTTCAAGGACAAAAGAATCTTGGAGATCACTTATTCCATACTTGTTCTCCTTATCGAGAAGAAAACTGGGGCCCAGAGATGTTAAATGGTTAGTACCAGACCCTAAAACTAATTGGAATAGAGCCAAAACCAGAGCCCAGACCACACTTGGATCTCGAACTTTCTTTTCTTCCCGTGATCCTTTGCCTCCACACAGCAGCTTCTGGGGCAGGTGGCCAACAGGACATCAGTGGCCCAGCTCTTAGCACTGCTCCAATGAGCATGATGTTCCTTTAATGCCCGTCACACAGCTGGGAGGCCTGACCCACAACCAGGAGGCTTTTGGGAATTTTGCCCCAGTGAGACTAACACAAATCTAAGTGGTTAGAAATTGCTTTGGAGAATAGGGGGTTCAAGACTGGACTTCCTTGAGATTTGGGTAAAGAAGGGGCCAATGCACTGAGTAGTAACCAAAGTCCTGCAGTCGATGACACAGGAAGCAATTCATTTAATCAATCAACCAATTCATTTAATCCTAAACTTCTCAGCCTAATTAGCAAGAGGGCCAAACCCAAACGTCTCAAACTTATAGCATATAAAGTAATCGAAGAAAATGAACCAGAAGACTACCTATTACAAAGGGCGTACTGCTAAAATAGAACCCATTTAGCATCACATTTAGTGCACTGAGACGAAGAAAAAAGATTAGACGAAGTAGTACTGACTTTACTGCCTCTGGCAAATATGGCCACAGGCTTCCTGGGATAGCACTTTGAAAAGACAGGGGCAAGTGGCAGACAAGAAGAGCCTGGTGACTCAGCACCCTCCACCAAAATCACATTACAAAATAGAGTTCATCTAAACTTACATCGCAAGCCTCTTGCTCTACCTGCTTCATTTTATCACAAGGCATAAGCAGCCATTCTGGCTGAAAAGTGCGGGGGAGCTGCATCCTCAGGCGCACACTGTCTGTGCTTTCCACAATAGAAGAAGAGATGTTCTCGGGATGGCATCAGCCGCCACACGGCCTGCTCTCCTGGAGATGGTACAGTACCCAGGGCCCTGATGGGAACAGTGAGCAGCACACAATGCCCAAACCAAATGGGCTGTCCCTGCAAGTGAATGCTATAGGCTGCAAGGCACTATGTTAAGAATCAGGGTTCCGTTTTTGAAGGAACTATAGCACAGATTTCAGAACCTGGGTCCCTGGTTCACACACACACACCTGGAGGATGGTACAGGTAATTTTCATACCCAGGCTTATCAGACTCCTGTGTTTTCCCAAACTCACCAGATGATAAAAATCACCCTCAGTGCTTATTATAGATACTAATCCCTAGCTCTACCCTAAGGATCCAAAGTGATTCTTACCAGAGCCACCAGGCTAACAGACTTGAAAGAAAAATGTACATCATACAAACTAAGATACACATAAACTGTGTTGAGTTTTTCCAGGAAAGAAATGGGGAATGATGATTTTGATTAATTTCTTTCCAGTATTTTGGGCACTGGGTTGCAGGTGGGAGTAGGATGCATTTGACTATTCCTTTGGAAGTCACTAAGGAGCCTGGAACAAGGCTGAGAGCTTTGTATCTGCCTGAGCCCTATGACAGGAGTATTAATACAACAGCTTTACTTGGTTTGAAGAAAGAATTATTTCACCACCCACACTAATCTCCTCTGGCAAGAGGCAGAATTCTGCTGTGGCTACTCACAAAAGATGATGGAGCCCAGCAATCCTTTCTTTGTAGAGATAGAGGGGAATTTGAGACTTTTCAAAATATTAATATAATCTCACTTATTAAGATAAAACGATGTACTAAATAAAGCACTGGAAATGTTCACAAGTGCAGCTATCTATTCTTTTCCTTTTTTTTTTTTTTAAATGGAAAGGCTCTATAAATAAGAGTGCCCATTTTCACAGCCTAGCCTAAAATATGAACATCTTGATATGCTATGTAATTTTGTGCTATTTTACCAGAAGTCAAATAACTGGACTGGTCACCATGCAAGATAAAATAAACGGTAGCTTAGAGAAAAACTGAATAGCAAGGCTACCTTCTTCATTGTCGTAGGCATGGATCGTCTGCCAAGGATGCCTCTGTATGAAGGTGAGTGTGCCTGAGGGTGACTCCTAACTCCATCTAATCACCCTACGGTAGAATGAGTTAACCAGTACCCTTTTCATTGTGTTTATCAAAGGCCTTTTGTTTTCTTTTAAAACTGTAAGAGACAGAGACAGAGAGAGAGAAAGGAAGGAAGAGAAGCAAACAAGCTTGCCTTTTCTATACCGTTCCCGCACACAAAACTCTTCTTGTGAGGTCTTCAAAAATAACAATTCAGCAAAAAGTGACAGCAGAGCAACCACTGGGTCAGCCCTTATAAGTCCTTTTCAAAAAGCTGCTTTCAGTGAATCAATTTTCAATGTTGTTTCAGTTATTCTTAGATAGAAAACTTTCTACCCCCTCCCCTTCTCCTTTGGAAATTTGGTAACCATAGTTTCTATATCCTGCTGAGACTTGATATGTAGAGCTGTATTCTACCTGCTATTAAGCTGCTGATAGCAGTGTTTCTGTTGCAATTTATGAGCAATGTCAGCTGAAGGCAGAGAGTATTGTACACACTATATTTTCCCAGCTGGAGATCTCCGTGAATGGAAAGCAAAAACATGAATACACATGCACTGTAGGCTTGAGGGAATAAAAAGGCAGAAAAGAGTCAGCAGGCTAAAATCAGGTGGGTGGTCCTGATTATAAACCAAGTAGATAATAAAATATTCAAAGGAAGCTCTAACTAAACGGTCAGAAATAGAGACACACAATATAAAGAGAAGCCCAGAAAGGTCTTTTTCTGCCTATATATCTCCTGCCCAATTCCTAGATCAGTAATGCGCCAAGACTCACCTTGCCACCTGGTGTTTTAAATAACTCACCATATCCAAAGGTCATTTGAAACCACAAAACCAAATCCCATTCCACATTAAGTTTCTAATAACTACTACATACAGCACATGGTGAGAACACCAGATTTAATTTCTCAACCTTCTCTTCTAAATGTGTCTACTCACATGATACCTCAAGAGTCAAATTTATTTCTTTTCCTTTAAACAAAAATACTTTATATGAAGAAACTGAGCATATCTTTGGGGCTAAGAAACAGGCGCATCATACTGTCCTGGGGCTTCTCTTTTTTTTTTTTTTTTTTGAGACACCGTCTCACCCCAGAGTGCAGTGGCAGGATCATGTCACAGCTCACTGCAGCCTCAGCCTCCTGGGCTCAAGCCATCCTTCCAGCTCAGCCTCCTGAGTAGCTGGGACTACAGGCACAAGCCACCACGCCTGGCTAAATTTTAAATTTTTTTGTAGAGATGGGGGTCTCCCCATTTTGCCCAGGCTGGTCTCGAACTCCTGGGCTCAAGTGATCCTCCTGCCTCAGCCTCCCAAAATGCTGAGATTACAGGCAGGAGCCACTGTGCCCGTCCCTCTTGGGCTTCTTTATCATAAAATACACAGAAAAAGGTAACAGGCTTCAGAGAAGCCCAATGCTACAGAGGAAAAAGAATCATATAATGAAGGTATCCAGCAAAAGCATTTTTAAAAAGTCATTCTTTCCCTAAGAATTCTACTGAGAAATGCAACATAAAATATTAATAGGTACTAGTTAAATAAATTTGATTTAACTCTTTCTCAGCCAAATACAATACTAAACTGGTTTGTCTGTGTCAGTCATTTCCAATCCTAGTACTCATTAATTACAAGGAAGGTTTTGTTTTGTTTTTAAATAACGACAGCAGGCTGGTTGAGGTGGCTCATGCCTATAATTCCAGCACTTTGAGAGGCTGAGGTGGGCGGATCATCTGAGGTCAGGAGTTTGAGACCAGCCTGGACAACATGGTGAAACCCTGTCTTTACTAAAAATACAAAAAATTAGCTGGGTGTGGTGGTGGGCGCCTGTAATCCCGCTGCTCAGGAGGCTGAGGCAGGAGAATCGCTTGAATTCAGAAGGCAAAGGTTGCAATGAGCCAAGATGACGCCACTGTACTCTAGCCTGGGTGACACAGTGAGACTCCGTCTCAAAAAAAAAAAAACAACAGCATGGCTGACTCCTAACTCCTAAGTATTGCCATTCAGTTGATCTGGATCCCAAAGGCCACTTATTAAAAAAAGGAATTATTATGTTTAACAAGAGTTGGAAACCACTGGCCTACGCGCTTCCACCATGGAAATAATGAATCTGTAAAGAACTAACAAACTATGCCCTCAGTTACCTCAGTAAGGCTAAGTTGACTGGGAAACAGGAAAGCTGTCAGGCAAGCAAAATGAATAATTACGAAAAGCAAAAGGACCTTCACTTATTTTCACTGGAACATAGTTTTAGATGTTTCTCAAGTACCACTGGAACAGATCTTCAATCTAGGTGTTCAACTGTCTTCCTAATCAAAATTTAGTGCTTTTGATTCAGACACTCATCTTATAGTACCAATATAAAATAAAAATACTGAGCCTATTAAATTTACCAAGCCCAGAGCTAAACCAGGGGAAAAGTGATTACCAATTAAATAGCAACATGAATCTCTTTGAAGGAACAGCCTTTTGATGTTAGCATCTCAAATGTTAAAGGCAAAAATCTCAGATCTTAACATTGTTCAAAGTCCAGAGAAAACTAATACGTCTCCTAAAAATTCTTTCATCAGAAAAAAGTATGAGCCCGAGTCATGTATCATAGGCTTGTAGTGAGTATGTGGTGACAACAGTAAGGTCCTACTAAATTAAGGTGACTCTCAAAGAACGGAAAATGGGAACTGCAGTGGACTGGCTAGTCTCAAATTGCAGAAAAAACATAACCCAGAAGACTGGCCACATGCAATTAATACATTTCTGGAGCCTCCACCAGCCAACAAAGGGGACCTGACTTAACTATCAGGTCCCAATACCAGCCCCGTATCCTCACTATCAACATCAGCATAGTTCGTGCATCCTTTCAAATGGACTCAGCACAAAGCTGCAAATGCCTGTTATTATTCAACTCAGTGTACTTAACTCACACCAGGAGAACTTTCTCCTACAAAAGACTAGAAATCTCTTACAAGTGACTAGAAACACCAGACAATATGATGTTTATAGACAGAAATACAGATACATAGATATATCTCCCACTCTCAATTATTATGCAGTTAATTAACCAGTTGGCGGATTAAACGGTTTGTACATTTTTTTGGATACTGCAAAACATTTATCTTCCAACCACAAGAAATGGTCTTAAACTTTTAATTTCTTTCCTAGTAAAAAGAATGTATGAACAGTCTTACACAATGCTAGGCACATAACAGAATTCGATAGATTCTACTGAATGATCTCAGCTTTTCATCTTTGGTTTCCTGTTCATTTCTCTTTTTTAATATAATAGTACATCTGAGTATGTCCTTAAAACAAAAATCATGAAAACAAAATAGAGCTAAACACAAATCAGACAACAGCTCAAAATTCAAAAAAGCCTAAATGGAAAATGGAGTAGGGGAGAAGAGACCTCAGGTAAAATAAGACTTCTTATCTGTTTTGATGCATATTCTTATTATCAAATGTTTATCTCTAAACAGGATGTTTACTTCAAGGATATATACAGCATGTAGTTTATGATCATTTAATACAGAAAGAAAGCAATTAGAATTGTTTCCTGACATGGCATAATCTGATGCCTTTTGCTGCTTATATACATTTTCCCTAAATATGAAAGTTTGTTTTTTAATTATTCAAAAGATAGAATGTGCTTGCAAAGCAAGTTTCTCTGCTCAGAGGCAAACCAGGTAAATTATGAGAAAACTTACTCATAACCATAATAATTCTAGAAGTGGAAATATTTATTGGGCCACGTTCTCCAAACTTGCATTATCATAAACATCATGACGGAGCTTGGCATTCCCCTAACCATTCTTCCATAGATTCTGGTGTGGTATCCAGGAATCTGCTTTTTGGCAAGCACTGCACATTACAAGAAAACTGAATAATCAAGTAAAGTCAGACAAGGGCTAACCTATCTACGTCTGGTACTATGTTCAAACAGCCAACAACTGAGTCCAGTGGTTCAAAAACGGCTGCTCATTAGAATCAACTGGGTAGTCTTTTAAGTTTTGATGCCCATCCCCACTTAAATCCTGTGGAAGTGGGGCCCAAACATCAGTACATTTTAACTTGCCGAGGTGATTACAGTGGACAGCCTCGTTGGTGAACTAATGTTCCATCCTAGTTTAGTGGTTCCCAGTCCTCACTGCTCATCAGAATAACGTGTAGGAAGTTACAAACTAATTTACAAAAAAAAAAACAACGCATAGACTGCATATTTAACCAGTTGAATCAGAATATTTGACCATTAGGACCGAGGCAATGCATTTTTTTTTCTACGTTTCTAAAATGATTTTGTGTGTTTGTTTTGCTTTGAGACAGAGTCTCCCTCTATCACCCAGTGTGTAAGGGTATTACAAGGGTATAATCATAGCTCACGGCAGCCTTAAACTCCTGGGCTCAACCAATCCTCTACCTCAGCCTCCTAAATAGCTGGGACTATATGTGTACGCCACCATGCCTGGCTAAATTTTTTACTCTATTATTGTAGAAACAGGATCTTACTTTGTTGCCCAGGTTGGTCTTGAACTCCTAGACTTAAGTGATCATCTGCCTCACCTCCCAAAATGCTAGGATTACAGGTGTGAGCCACCGCACCCAGCCCTAACATGACTTTAATATGCAGTCTAGATTGAGAAGAATGGGCCTAACTGATTTAAGGTTAATCAAAAGTATTTAAACAACTTAATAAGTTTTTATACAAACACCCTTTCTCTGCAAAGCACATGACTATGTTTGCCAAATACAACAAATTAAAAACAAATAAATTAAAAACAAAACAGTCTCTCCTTTGAAGGAGACTGCAACTCAGCTGGTCAGATAAATAATACACCCGGACGAAAAAAAAAGAGGATATTAAAGAGTATCAGCAAGGGTGAAATTTACAGAAGGTTGAATACCTAAGTGCTGAGAAGAAAACTAAAAATGTTATTAATAAGTTTCCAGTACATGTTAGCTAAGTGACAAATCATTCAAAAGTATGCAAATTCTTGACAAAAATTACTCAAGCTGACTTGGAGGTCATGGATTTGAAATATAAAGTCTTTTGGAGCCTTCCAACCTGACTGATCCTTTTCTATTTGAAGACTGTTTTCTTCCTGCAGGAAAATTTGTAAAAAAAAAAAAAAAACTTTCAATCCACGTTCCCTTCACCAGCATTTAAGGCTAGTATAGTCAGTGGCAGTTTAGGTATCAGTAACACATTCTCATAATAACTTTTCCATTTTTTAAAGTAATTTTGTATCCGCTAATATTTTATGTTTACCAAATCCTTAATCCCATTTTCCAGATGAGAAAAATAAGGCCTAAGCAGTTTTATGACTTGTTTAAAAGACTCTTGTTCCTACCAGGATTCATTCCATGAGACTACAGCCATGATTTCTTTAGAAATACCCTTCATCTATCTGTTATTTAAGGGAAATTCATTTTCTTCATCCATTTTTATGCTCTGCCCCCATCACAGACTTCTAAGTGCCTTGGAATACAGTAGTGGACAAGACAGGCTCAATGCCCGCAGGGGACAAGACAGATAATTGCCAAGCAAACAGCTATCATTTTAGGTACTAAATCCTTGATGAAAATAAGGCAAAGGTTTAGAGGGTAATAGGAGAGGGACTATTTTGGAAAAGGGAGTCAAGAAATGCCTTTCTCAACGAGTAGTATCGGTGCCAAGGGCTGAAAGGCATGAGGCAACTGGCCATGCAAAGGCCCGCTGGCGGCAAGGAGATGGGCTGCAGAGGCAGAGATGTGGCATTCTACCTGCTCAACGAAGTCTGTCTCGGAAGGCATACTTGAAAAATGGTACATAGTTAACTGAGAAGTTAAACTGTTCTCAACATTAAATGAAGTCAGAGATGTCATCAAAGGCCTTTGGTGAATGCTACTGGAGAGACGTAACCAGAGAAGCCTAGAGCCATCTGAGGGGCGAGTGCAAACAATAAATGCTCTGTGAACCCAAGAAGGGGAGGTGAACGCAGCATATGGGAATGAAGTAGGCACTTCTTGGAGGTTTTCTTTTCCTTCTGTTTATCTTTCTGATCTTAAAATTCCATTTGACTCTTCAAGCTGTAGTTTTAACAGATATTAATGAAATGCATTTTGCAGAAGCAGTGACTTATCTAGACTGCTATTAAGAGCAGACAAAGCTCCTGTTCTTTTATACTGTTGGGTAAATACGGAACTTTCTTTGAAGTGTGTAATAAATGGTCATTTTATAATCTATAATATCTAAAATATTTTGTGGTGTACCCTGCTAGCAAAACAAATCTTAAAAAAAAAAAAAAAATAGCAGCACACTATGTAAAGTAGATTGTATTGTTTAACAACTGGCTTAGATGCCAGGGGAAAGTGTGTGAAATAGTAAAGAACTGGCCATAATCCAAAAGTCCATGGGCACAAGAATGGATAAATAATAATGGTATATTCAAGAAACATGATGCAGCATTGACAATGAACTCAGGCTTCACGTTGAGTGAAAAAAGCAAGTGGAGAAAATATACTGTATATGATTCCATTTATGCAAAGTGCAAAGCCATGCAAAACTAAGCAATATATTATTTAGAAATTTACGGATATATGATCAAACATGGGAATAAAAGCCACAAAATTCAGGATAGCAGTTATGTAGGGAGGGCAAGAAGCAGAATAGGAATAAGGAAGGATCACTGAGGGGTTGAAAGTGAAAGATTCTATTTGTTAACCTAGTGATAAGAAATATACATTTGCTTTTATGTTTGTTTGTATCTTATGCATATGTTTTAAAATATTATTTTGCATATATTTTCAATGTTTAATAAGACAAGTTTTTAACTGATTTAGGAAGAACTCAGATCGTCACCCAGATACATGCATGCTTGTTTCACATTTGCCTATAAATTCCTTTTTTTAAGCTTAAATTTAACATCCTTTCTTGAATTTATTCAATATTTTGGTGAATGCAGCCTGAAGAAAACAAAAAGTCATCCCCCCCCCGACTTTTTGAAAGGGAAAACATCTTAAAACACAAAGTAAATTGTGAATGAAAACAGTTTCCCCTGAGGAGCCATGGGAAACTGCAGCGAGAACTCTCCTCTTTGACTGAACATAGAGTCTGTGGCGTCCTGATCTATTTGACATAGGACACAGCACAGGGTCCGTAAGGAGCACTGCAGCAACATTTGCACACGGGGTATACTTTATAGGAAACCAAGGATTAATTTTCCCAAGACTCACAGGCAAGTACTTCCAAAAAAGGGAAAAATACAACTATTACATATCCGTGCAAATCAAAATTCATAGAACAGTGGCAGGCAGCCAACCCAACTATTTCAGGTCTGCTCTCCCATCTGCTTGGCCTGTTAACTGTCGGAAAATACAAGCAAATCACTTCTTCTGCAACTAATTCTCAATAGGGCTCCTAAAAACCAGACTCCATGATGCAACTTTAATAAGACAGAACAGCTTATTATGATCAATAGAGCAAAGCCTTCCAGCAGTTGCAGAGCCAAAAGCTAGCTCAAATGCCTCTTCGGTGGACAAGGAGCACGAACACCACCCTCGCCCAGCTCTGCAGAAGGCCCTGAGCCAGAAACTCTCAGACGCCAGGAAGGAGCTCTCAGTCCCTATTCCTCTCTGCAGATGAACCCAAAGGCGTTCTCATCCTGCTAGATTTTATTAGCCCCAATATATGGTAATTAATTTACTGCAGGCTCTTAATTCATAAATGGATCAAATAAAGCCTTACATGGCTTTTGGCAGCCAACCGTACTAAATTATGGTGACTAGAAGTTTGTTCAAATGCTGCCCGTAAGTCAGCCCCTTCAGCTTATGAAGTTCAATTAGAGAGTTCTTAGCTTATTGTGTGCCTTAAAGCTTCAAAGAAGGCATTATTCATGCCTTTTCCACTGCCAAAAAAGGAAAGCTGGCAATGAAGCCATTCCTAGAATGTTGATCCAGGCATTACCAAGAAATCTTAAAACCTCAACTCTCAGTACCCAAAGGCCTCCACTTTGGGACAAAAATCGCAGTAAATTATAAGAGACGAAAAATAATCTAATTAACTATGGAAATCTACATAATAATGAAAGGGCTGACCAAGAGTACATAAATAGAACCACCTGGCAGAGTTTCTTTTTCTACATTCCCCTTGTAAGTGCCACTGATAAGTTCCTGTAAATATAGTCTAAACAGACAGAGGACTTAACCGAAGGCCAGAAAAGGACAACTTGGAACTGCCATTCGCACCACAATGGGCTGCCATGTCCATTCCCATACTCACATCTAGACTGGCAGGCAAAGCCAGGGGTGTGACTTGCCAAAGGTTTGAGTCTGGCTAGCATTTTCTGAGGGTGCACATTAGTCGATGTGTGTTTCTTTTGTATGCTGTCTACTTCTGCCAGGGCTGATGACAGCTCTGCCCAGGGCCCGTGAGCCAAAAGCTTTCCCTCTGATTCTTCCTTTCCCAGCAGGTAAGTGACTGGCCTCTAGTGCTCCTTCCTGTGGGCTGTTCTGTGGGTGCCCTCAGATATGAAAAAAGATTGGTGTAATTTTCCCAAGAGTACACCATTAAGTCAGAAAAGTCCTGGGCAACAAACCTCTGGGTCTGTCTGCAAAAAGAAGAATTTGGTCCTCCCAGTTCAGTAAACACCCCAGCCTTTCTTATTGCTGTGCAGCAGACTTACAAGAAGGAGCAAGAAAACAATTCCACTGTGAGCTACTGCCGGGGAGGCCAAGGCTCTAAATCTCCTTGAAGCTGAAAACAAATTAGCAGCTTGAACTGCATCAAGCCCGCCATCTGAAAGGAGGCTTCTTTTCACTCCCACATTACAAACTATGCTCCTCGGAGATAGCACTCCTAAGGATATAAAAACATTGCTTTCAGTTTACTGCCTGTCACCCATTGACTCAACTGGCAGAACAGCATGGACTCCATGCAACAGGCTCCCTCTGAGTGCCTGTGTAGGACTTGAGCAACATGGGAGGGATGGGGGAGCGAAGTGAGAAGATTGTCTTTAGTCAGGCTGAAGTCAGGTCATGACTTCACTTGATTTCCTTTTCATTCATTCATTCAGACAACACATATTTATTGGTAGTTGCCAATGTGCTGCACACTGGTGCTACATTCATGGATAAGAGAGAAAAATCCCTGCCTCAGAATAAGACATCCATGTGGTGTTTAAAATCACCTTTTACAGTCTCTGCTCAAGGAAGGTAGGCAAGTACCTTTTATTATTCTGAAGCATATGGCCTGAAGAAAAAAGCACCTTTCTAGGCTGAGAAGGAGAACTTGAAAATACAGGTGACTGAATGTGCTTTGGCTAAGTGAGCAGAGTGCTTTGGGGTCTGGGGAATACACCCTGCCCCCTTGGTTTTACCACAGAGCATAGCAGTGTACCTTGGCTTTAATGAGGTGCTTTCCATGCATCTGTCCCTTGTAGAAGGAAAGTGCTTATGAGATCTGTCTTTTCCTGGGACTTTGATTCTTAGAAGTGCAAGTATTAAAGGGCTGGTCAACATTGAAAGTGTTTGTGAAAATCAGCTTGGTGAACAGCTCATGTTGATAAGTAAAGATAGAAATAGAGCTCCAGCCTAAGATAATGATCTGGCAAGAACCCGTAAGGGAGGGTGGCAGGGCTGGGTTGTGGGGAGTCTGGCCCATTCACATGCTGCTGTTTTAAGTCCCAAACTTACACTCTTCTGAAAACCAAGCATCACTGAACCCACATCTGAAAAAAAACAAATAAGCCAAGCAAACCACAATAATGATACATTAAATGCCTAGATCTATGTGGAAGGATAATTATGATGGTACATTCCATATCGACTGAAATTAGCTCAATTTTAGGTCATGGAATAAATGATAGCTATGAAGAAATTGTAACAAAGGAACTTAAAGCTCTAAAAATTTTCTCATTTGTAAAATGGGGATGATATTATAGACACTTAATAAAAAAAGGGAAGATTTAAGTCAAAGTTTATAAAGTTTATATAATAAAGACTGAATGCTGTTCATTCTCTTTTTTTCCAAAATTGGCACCAAGAGAGTTGGCTGCCAGGAAATCAGTGAAGCCTTTTCTGGGAATACTGATCAAAGCAAGAGAAAAGGAATATGGGAATTGCAACTCTATAGAAATAATCTATCCAGGTCTGCCTATACCATCAACCAGTTCTACTGAAGCATGCTGAATTTCAAACTTCTCAGCACACCACTCATAGAAGCAGACAGCCAACGGTTATAAGCATTTGAGGAAAGTCTCCAGCATAAAATACAGATGACAAATCACACACACAAACAAAACAGAACCTTAGAGGAATTAAAAGCAGTGCTGAAAAAAAAAAAAAAGAAGAAGAAAGGCTAATTACATATCTTCAGAGAAATAAGGAGATGCTTCATTCTTGAAACCAGAATAGAAGGCTTTTTAAGAGAACAATGCCAATAACTAAAAAAGAAAAGAAAAAGCTTTTAGAAATAAAAACTATATGAGGGAAATGAAAAAAACAAAGATAAATTTGAAAAACTCTCCCTAAATCAGAAAATACAAAATGCGTATAAACCAGAGTTTTAAAACAGAAGGGAAAAGATCAGAAAAGAAGATTGGTACAGGAGGTTCAGCTTCTACATAAAAAGAGTTCCAAAAAGAAAGAGCGAGAGCATAGAAATGAAAATTACATCCTTTCCAAAGAAATACATCTATGAAATTTCCAAAACTAGAGGCCTTGAATTTTCAATGAGAGAACCAAGCTCAGCACAACAGATTAAAAAAAAGAGTCCCACGCCGGGCATAGTGGGTCATGCCTGTAATCCCAGCACTTTGGGAGGCTGAGGTGGGCAGATCACTTGAGCTCAGGAGTTCAAGACCAGCCTGGCCAATGTGATGAAATCCCATCTCTACTAAAAATACAAAAAAATGTATTAGCCGGGCATGGTGGTGGGCACCTGTAATCCCAGCTACTCAGGAGGCAGGAGAATTGCTTGAATCAGGGAGCTGAAGGTTGCAGTGAGCAGAGATAGTGCCACTGCACTATAGCCTGGACAACAGAGCAAGATTCCGTCTCTAAAAAAAAAGAAGACAAAAGAATCCCAGCAACTCCAGAGGCTGAGCTGGGAGCATCACTTGAGGCCAAGAGTTCAAGACTACCCTTAAACTCCTAGGAAGATCGCATCTCTACCAAAAAAAAAAAAAAAAAAAAAAAAAATTAGCCTAGCATGTTGGCATGTGCCGTAAGTACCAGCTACTTGGAAGCCTGAGGCAGGACGATCCCTTAAGCCTAGGAATTTGTGGCTACAGTGTACTAGGACCACGTTACTCAGTCTAGCTTGGGTGAAAGACAAGTCCGTATCTTAAAAAAAGATTCACGCTAAAGGATGGCATTGACATATGACAGAATACTGGAAACAAAGAAAAGATGAAAAGTTTCTGGTGTGGAGCAATAGTTATAAAATACAAGATCTGAAATCAGAAATGACATTGGACTCCTCAGAGACAATACTGGGGAGCTCAAAGCAAAGGAGCACAATCTTCAAAAGTCTGAAGGAAAAATGATTTTCAACCAGTTCTTCATGTAACCACATTATCAGTCAAGCATGAGGGTAGACAGAAGACATTTTTATGCATGACATTTTTTAAACATCTGAGCTTTCAAAATTTTTCCTTCCCACAAACCCCTTTTTAGGAAGCTACTGGAAAATGTGTACCCACCAAAATGAAGGGATAGACCAAGAGAGATGAGTACATAGTCAGGAAATAGGGTATCCAATATAAGAGGCAATGGCATCTTCAGAATGGTATACAAAAGAGATTCAGATTTTTGTAGCTATGAATAATGCCGAAGCAATCAGTCCGGATTGGAGAAGGTCAGAAAACTCTGGGAGAAACTATTCCAAAAGATAAAATGTATAGAACATATACTTGATGTATTTCAACATACTGAGAAGCAACTTATAATTCTGGCATGACAGTTAATGGTGAGTCATTGTGGATGCACAGAACACTAAGCAAACAAAAAATAAGTTAATTATTAACTCTTGGAAAATAGTTGGATTAGAAAAGGTAATCACAGCACATGGCTGTGCTGAAATAATAGCTATATAGTCATAAAGTAAACAGTGAATATGGACCTAACCATAATTACTTGTGGTGGGCAGCCTCTAAGATGGCCCATAATGACCACTGCCTCTTGGTATTCATATCTTTGTGTGATGCCTCCCTTGGGCGTGGGCTGAACTTACTTATAATGAACAGAAGTAATGAGCTATCATTTCTAACATTAAGTTATTTAAAGACTATGAATTCCATTTTAGGTGTGCTCGCTCTTGCGCACGCTGTCTCTCTCTGTCTGTCTGTGATCTTTCTGGGAAGCAAGCTGCCATGTTGTGGGCAGTTCCGTGGAGAGGCCCATGTGGCATAGCAAGTCCAATATCCCCTGAGGAATTAAAGCCTGCCAAAAACCATGCAAGGAAGCTTAGAAGTGGCTCCTTCATCTCCACTGGATGGGGTCTTCAGCTGACAGTAGCACCTGCCTACAGCTTGACTGAAACCTTCTGAGACAACCTGAGCCAGAGGCACCAGCTAAGTTGCTCCCAGATTCCTGACCCATGGAAACTGTGAGATATGTTTGTTGTTTTAAGGTGCTATCCTCTAGAATAACTTGTTACATAGCAATGAAGAGCTCATAACTCATAACTATATCGAAAGTATGGGTGGTGGTAAGATGTATTTGTGTTGGAGGAACGGGTGAAGAAGGGAACTAAAGCATTACCTTCCATAATAAAAAGTTACCATAAAATACCTAAAATCAGGACATATCCACATAAACATGTGTTTTCAAAATAAAGAGAAAAATGCCAGTTAAAAGAGTTTAGTGAGTTGCCTCTGAAAAGCAGAAATTGGGTGAAGGGAAAGGTGAAATATGAAACTACTGTTCTTTGTTATGGGCCTTATAGAGCTATGTGGCTCTTTAAACTACATATACGTATAACCTGAATAAAAGTTAAAAAGAAAATTCAACTACATTTATGTGTTAACTCTCATGCATCCAATACATCCTATATTTCACAATGGTCTTTTGAGCATTTTAAGGAGACTTAATACAAGGTATATATAAGTAGGACTAGAAGTAATTTGATCTTATATAGGCACATTCGACTAGGTATTCCAAAACCTGCTAATGAAACTGGTAAGACTCTACCTCTTAGGAATCTTACCAGATAATGTCTTTAATGGGTTCATTCTTCTTTGGAGTATATCAGAGCATAAAATAAGTGTCAGCCTAATCAAACCAGACTCTGCTTTACCTGCAGACGTGCTGCTAATTTAATAAATGATTTGAGTAAAGAAAGAATCCTAGAAATAGATCTATTTTTGGAGACTCAAGTCATGCCTACTCGTTCAACAGGACTTTGTACTATGGGTAATGCCATCAGGGCTGACTATTTGCTAAGAATTTTGTTTAGAATCCTTTAAGTCTCAAATGATGTTGCCATGAAGAACACCTTAAGACCTTCCTTGGCTACCTGACTGTGCCATGAAGAACACTCTAATATCTTAACATTCCTTTGCTACTTGAATTTTCAGGTATCTTCAAGAGATCATGTACTCCAACCTCCGCCCCTTCACTATACACATGAGGAAAGGGAGGCCAAGCCTGGAAACACAGCTGGATGGTGAGAAAAGGGAGATGACACTGTTGAAATTCCATACTTGGAAATGTGCTACTTGCGAGAAACTGCAGGCTAAGGAGGACTGGTATGGCTCCTGACACCTGATCCGTGCTTTTTTCCAGGGTTCTTCTTTTCCCTCGTATCTTATCAAGCTTACGCATAAGTCCTAAGGCATTTCTGAACTACATCATACTTAGGTTATATGAAATGCGTTAGTTTTCACAGTGAATGGGGGCTAATGTCAGCAAAAGGAGAGGACGGAACAGGAATACTCTGAAAGAACTTCATTAAGTCATTCTATGTCCATGTATTTTTATAACAAATGGGCATAGTGGGAAGTGAGAGATCCCCACAGAAGTTTACTAGTTACTTAGTTTTCCTTTTCCTTTTAACTGGTCTCCCTTTTCCCTTCTTTTAAAACCAGTACACTATAGTAATCTCAAAGTTACAGCCATTACGCCATTTTGTTTTAATTTGGTTTTTCTCACGGTTTAGCTACATGTCATTTCTCAAAAACATGAGCCCAATAGGGGTCATGAGTGAAATACCAAGAACTCTTGAGGATTCTGCAACAATACATTTTAAAAATCTGGTAAGTGGCTAGATGTTAGACTACTGCAGCCAAAAGAACAAAGAAGAATTTTTAAGCAAAATCTTACAGATGCTTCTTGATTTGTACAATCATGCCCTTTCAGAGGGTCTTAATAAACACAATATTTTGTATGAAATATAAATGCACTTTTTGGTTAGTTGTCATGAGGGATTATAAAGGCAAATAACTTCTCACATGCTTTTGTGGTCATGTACTGTCAACTCCAAATATTTTTCTCTATTCAAGGATCCAAAAAAGAAATTCATATGTAATAGAAGTAAGGCTTTGGCTGCTTTCAAGTGATCTTAATGTTTTCATTTTGGGCTCTAATTAATCGTACTATGCCTACCAACTGGCCTGGCATTCCTGCTACACTTTTGTTGATTTTCATTCATCATCAGAATGAAATGAACAGGGGAATGACACAAAACACTGAACCACAGCAAGCTGTACTGCCAGAATTCACAGAGTGAAAGAACACCACAAAATTAGGCTCCTTGACAATCCCCTAATATTCCTCTGTGCACACCAGACTAGTCTTTCTACTTTCCAAAATACACAAACAATTTACCCTGAGTAATGCCGGGAAGTTACAGTTGCATATCCGTTGGTAGAGTATCTGCATCTCCCTTGGGTAAAGTGCAGTGTAAAGCCTGACTCTCCTCATCAGAAGTAGTCCGGGGAGAGTCAAATCTAGAGGAAAAACAACAGCAACAGCAACTTATCAACAGACCCCAGGGGATCTGACTTAGCTACCAGCCTGATTCTCCAGAGGAGGAACTCAGTACATGCCAGCCCACCTGATCCTGAAACCTTGAGGTGGGTATTTGTGGGCAGAACAACTAGATCCTTCCCAAGCCATCACTAGACCCACAGAACTCTGTACTTTCAATTCTCCTTTGGACTCTGCCTCGACGTCTATGCAAGTCATAGATTCCCCCATACTTCACTTTCCTCACTGTGAGAAAATAAAGATGGTGATGCTAAATTACAGCCTCAAATACTTAACAGTCACACTCAACATATGATGTGCTTTGCTGAAATTCCATACTTGGAAATGTGCTACTTGCAAGAAACTGCAAGCTAAGGAGGACTGGTATGGCTGATGATATTTATTTTAAGAAGACTTTTAATTCAAAAGCCAAATATAAAGTGAGATTTCCTAGAGGGTGTATACTTTAGGGATTCTCTAGTAACTGACTGGGAAATTTAAGGTAATGCTCTACTTCTGAATCATTGAAGATTAATGTGCAACCAATATAATTTTAAGTAGCTCACTCTATTCTGTTTCTTTGAAACCTGACCCTCCATTTCCTTAATCCTGTTAGATTACCCGTCCCTGTGAATGTGACAATGCTCTTCAGTCACCCTGTCAGGCAGGAGTCTATGGAAGAGACAAGTTCAACACGACGCTACAAGATTGTCCTGGTTCCTGGTCTATGGCCTCCTAATACGTCTGCCTTTGAGTATTCAGATTTTTTGAACTGAAAGTGACTCTCACATGCTTGCTTACTGCAGCCAGCTTCGAGAGGGTGCCAAGCCAATGCCCCAGTCCCGGTTATGGTTCTTCTGTGCTCCTGGTACCCACCCACACGTTTGTCTGGACAATAAATAATTTTATATGTGTACTCTGTGCACCGTCTGGAACTGGATGGTTTTTCATATTCTGCAAAGTGACTAGGTCTTCTCATGAAGCTGAGGAAAGCAGCTTTTGCAGGTTCTCTTTAAACAAGTTGGCCTCTGTGGCTGCTCAAGTGAAATAAGACACATTAAATGTTTTCAGTGAGCTTTGTCCACTTGAGTTACTTCAAAAGTTGTCTGTCAACGTGGATATCAGGAAGACATCTACAAGACAATATACAAACTGTACAAATGTACAGGTGAGTCCTCAAAGAGCTGGCAGGATCAAAACTGCCCACTGGGCCAGGAGAATATAAGGCATTGACTCTCCAAGGCACAGGAAGTAGTGAGTCTTTTTTTTTCCTTGGTATGAAATGTATGGTTGGAAACTACATTCGGGGTGTTTTTGTAAAAATATTTGGTGAATATTAAATTTTAAAAACATTTCACTCAATAAGCCGAATTAAGTTTCCACATTTCAGTCAAAATCCCAAATGGACAAGCAAAATGTTTATTTATTTACCTCACAGAATGTTTTTTAAATAGCTAGTTATATTCATGCACACATAAACAGACTCAAAACTAGGAAAGACTAATAATTTTAGATAAAACTAGAAATCCAGAAAGAACACACTTCCCACAGTCATTTTATTTCGATAGTCTGTACCTCACTTTTTCCGTAAGAATAATGGGCCTAATTATGGGAATCTTCTCCATAAATGAGAAAATGCTAACTAGATGGTGTTGACAAGGCAACAGAACGTTCTCCAGGCAAAAGTGTTTAATTGTTCAGACACACCAAACGTGTCATGTGCCTCATAAACAGCCACATCACTAATGTCCAAGGACTGAAATACTGTGAAAGGGTCTCAATTACATGTATTGAGTCTGAAGACTTAATTAGGAAATGAATATATATGGGCATAATGTGTATATATACATATATATAAAATAATTGCTTAATTTCCTATTCTATGACAAGAAATTAACAAATGAGCAGTAAGCATCTTGCCTGCCTCACAGCACTTTTCTACCTTCTTGGGTCTCCTGACTGGGTTAAGTCAGCCTTTGCTAGATACCCTGCAATTGTGCCCACGAGCCTAATTCCGCCTACTTTCTTTGCTGAGAACAGCTTTTGAAAATCCGTGATATGCCTTCTCTCATATTATACCTTATTTTCCTTTTGCCAGGAAAATACCAGCCAAACTTAATTGAGAACAGAAAGGCCCCAGAAGGGCATATAGGAAGGCTTTTGTAGATACTACCTTTAAAAACTACCTCGATGGTTCTTCCTCCTGCTGTAGTTTGATACAGAGAAGAAGCCAAGGAAAAAGAAACTAGGAGAGGAAATAGAAGTGGCAGGGGGCAGGACAGCACTTGGACATGCCAGGGAAAATTGCACACTATATGCATCAAGTGACAAATTATATACTATAAACAAATCATGAGACGCAAAAGGTTTTCTAGAAAATCCTGTCCTTCATCCCTCTTTACCCTGAAAAGGCAGAATCCAAAAGAAAATGTTTGCAGAGACAGAAACACAAGTAAATCAGATTCCTTCCAGTTCAGCATGGATGCCTGACAGACTAATTTTCTCCCTCGAGTGTTCGAATTCTTCATATTTAAAAGTCTTCTTTAACTTTGTTCACCTGGGAGAGAAAGAGCTGTAAAAGTCATTCTAGACACAAGCGGAAGTTAAATCCAAACCTGTCTGTCATCCGGAGCAAAGCCCTCCATTGAGGCACAGCCCAGCTGTGTGGTCTCCTGGGAGCATCACTTGCATTGCTGCTTTCTCTTGCTGAACAACTTTGATTTTTACTATGAGGAGAAAGTCTCATTCTCTTTCTACCTAGGGTGGGACCCTGGATATGAACATTGATAGCTATACATCTGGCTTACAGCTTCATCCCCTTTGTTATCAAAATGTAAGCAAGTCCAAAGTTGGAAAGGATAACTGAGACGGGCACTCTCATCCAGGAAGTAGAAACTGGTACAACTTGTGGGGAAAGCAGTTAGGCAATACGTGTTTCCACTACATTAGAAATGTTTGTATACGCTGACTCAGCAATTCAGTTTCCCGAAAATTGATCCCAGCAAAAAAATTCCAAACGAATAAAACGAAACAAAAAACCTTCATACACAGAAATATATTATGTAATGCTATTTATGTTTATCTAAGAATTTGAAAGCAATTGTAAATATCCATTGTTAATGGAATTTAAATTAAGCTTTGATGTGTCCACTCCATGGAATATTTGATAATTTTTTAAATGCTTCCTAGAAAGTGTTTTAATAACATCAGAAATGCTTGTGTTTTAATGTTAAGATTAAAAGAAGGCAACACTTAAAAGTGTATCTACCTAGAATGACTAAGAAATTATAGCAAGGTTGCAGGATATAAAGTTAAAATACAAAAGTCAATCAATTTCCTATATACCAGCAATGAATAAGTAGAATTTGAAATTAAAAACAGAATAATATTTATATTAGTAACTCAAAAGGTGAAATACTTAGGTAATATAAAAGTAAAAGAAATATCTATAAGATCTATATTAGAAAAACTAAAGACCAGGCATACTAGGTCATGCCTCTAACCCAGCGCTTTGAGAGGCCAAGGTGATGGAGCGCACCTCGGTCTTTTGGCTAAGATCAAGTGAGAGGCCAAGGTGAGAAGATCATTTGAGCCCAAGAGTTCAAGGTTACAGTGAGCTATGATTGTACTACTGCACTCCAGCTTGGGCAACTGAGCAAGACCATGTCTCTGAAAAAAAAATTTTTTTTTTAATTAGCCAGGCGTGGTGGTGCACACCTGTAGTCCTGGTTACTCAGGAGGCTGAGGCAGGAGTATGGCTTCAGTCAAAAAGTTCGAGGTTGCAATGTGCCATGATCACACCACTGTAATCCAGTGTGGGTGACAGACTAAGACCATGTCTCTTAGAGAGACAGAGAGATAGATAGAGAGAGAGAGAGAGAGAGAGAGAGACAGCTGAAGAACTGTTCTCCAAAATATCCCAAGACCTTTTCAAATTCAATAATAAGAAAACAACTCTGTAAAAAAAAAAAAAAAAAAAGCCAAAAACCTTAACAGATAGCTCATAAAAAAGATATACAGATGTCTGGTAAGTACTTCCAAAGAGGCTCCACATACATATTGTCAAGAAAATTCACACTAAAACAATGAGATACCACTACACACCCATTAGAATGGTCAAAATCCACAACACTGACATCACTAAATGAACTCTCATTCATTTCTGGTGGGAATGCCAAACGGTATTGCCACTTTTCCAGAAGACAGTCTGGGAGGTTTCTATAAAACTAAACATACTCTTACCAGATGATCTAGCAATTGCACTCCCTGCTATTTACCCAAAGCGGTTAAAAATTTTATGTCCACACAAAAACCTCCACATGGATGTTGACAGCAGGTTTATTAATAACTGCCAACCTTGGAAGTTACCAAGATGTCCTTCAGGAGTGAATGGACAAATAAACCGTGACACATCCAGACTCAATGAAATAATATTCAGCACTCACAAGCAATGAGTTATCCAGCCACAAAAAGACATGGAAGAAACTTCAATGCATATTGCAAGTAAAAGAAGCCTATCTGGTCAGGATTGGTGGCTCATGCCTGTAATCCCAGCACTTTGGGAGACTAAGGTGGACAGATCATGAGGTCAGGAGTTCAAGACCAACCTAGCCAACATGGTGAAACCCCGTCTCCACTAAAAATACAAAAATTAGCTGAGTGTGGTGGCAGGCGCCTGTAATCCCAGCTACTTGGGAGGCTGAGGCAGAAGAACTGATTGAATTCGCAGAGGTTACAGTGAGCCAAGATCACACCACTGCACTCCAGCCAGGGTGACAGAACCAGACTTCATCCGAGAAAAAAAAAAAGCCAATCTGAAAAGTCTACAGAATGATTCCAACAATATGACATTTTAGAAAGAGCAAAACAATGGAGCCAATAAAAACATCAGTAGTTGCTAGGGATGGGGGAAGGAGAGATGAATAAGCGGAGCACAGACGATTTTTAGGGCAGTGCACATGCTCTATGGAACTACATAGTGAATACAGGTTATTATACATTTGTCTAAACTCACTGATTGTATCATACCATGGGCAAATCCTAATATAAACTATGAGCTTTGGGTGATGGTGTGTCAATAAGATTCATCAACTGTAACACATGTACCACTCTGGTGGTGAATGCTGATAATGGAGAGGCAATGCATGTGTAGGAAGGGCAAAGAATATGTGGGAAATCTTTGTACCTTCCTCTCAATTTTTCTGTGAACGTAAAACTGCTCTTACAAAGCAGCCTTTTTTAAAAGTGTAACCAGGTCAGGCACAGTGGTTCATGCCTGTAATTCTAGCATTTTGGGAGGCCAAGGCAGGAAGATCGCTTGAACCCAGGAGTTCAAGCCCAGCCTGGGCAACATGGTGAGACCTCACCTCTACAAAAACACAAACAAAAGAAAAACCTTATCCACTGAATGATCTCAAGAAAGACACTAAGACAAAGGGAACAAAAGCAAAAATAGCCAAGTGGGACTACATGAAACTAAAACGATTCCATATAGTAAAGGAGAAAACAGAGTGAAAAAAAAAAAAGGAATGGAAAAATATTTATAAACTCTGTTTCTGACAAAGGTTAATATCCAAAACAGGAACTCTTTCAAAGCAATAGCAAAAAATATTTAAAAAATAACTCAATGAAAATATGTGCAAAATGGGGCCAGGTGCAGGCTCACCTACCTGGCCCTATTTTACATAATTTTTCATTGGGTTATTTATTTGCTATAATCCCAGGAACTCAAGAGGCCAAGACAGTAGGATCACTCCAGGGCAAAAGTGCAACATCAACCTGGGCAACACAGTGAAACCCCGTCTCCACAAAAAAGTTAGCCAGGTATGGTGGCACACACCTGTAGACCCATCCCAGCTACTTGGGAGACTGAGGCAGAAGGATCACTTGAGCCCAGAAGTTTGAGGCTGCACTTCAGGCTGGGTGACATAGCAAGACCCTGCCTCTTTTATTATTTTTTTTAAAAAAGGTGGGGGTTGGTGGAACACATGAATAGACTTTTTTCCAGAGAAGACACACAAATGTCCGACAAGTATGTGTGACGATGCTCAGTGCTCAGCATCACTAACCACAAAGGAAATGCAACCAAAACCATGAGATACCATCTCATACCTGTTAGGATAGCTATTATTAAAAAATCAAAAGATAACAATTCTACTTCTGGGTTATTTATCCAAATTGAAATCAGGATCTTGAAGAGATGTCTGTATCCCCATGTTCACCACAGCATTATTCACAATAGCCAACATATGGAAGCAAACTCAGTGTCCATCAATCGGTGAAATCAGGATCTTGAAGAGATGTCTGTATCCCCATGTTCATCACAGCATTATTCACAATAGCCAACATATGGAAGCAAACTCAGTGTCCATCAATCGGTGAATGGATCAAGAAAATGCGGAATAGGCAAGGCACAGTGGTTCATGCCTGTAATCCCAGCACTTTGGGAGGCCGAGGCAGGCAGATCACAAGGTCAGGTGTTCAAGACCAGCCTGGTCAACATGGTGAAACCCTGTCTCCACTAAAAATACAAAAAATTAGCCAGGCGTGGTGGCATGTGCCTGTAATCCCATCTACTCAAGAGGCTGAGGCAGGAGAATCGCTGGAACCTAGGACGCAGAGGTTACATAAGCCAAGGTTGAGCCATTGCACTCCAGCCTGGGAGGCAGAGTGAGACTCCATCTCAAAAAATAAAAATTAAAAAAAGAAGAAAATGAGGAACAGACACACATTGGAATATGATTCAGCATGTCAAAAGGACATCCTGTCATATGTGACACCATGCAAGAGCCTTAAGGATATTACGTCAAGTGAAGTAAGCCAGTCACATAATTATTACACACATATGAAGTATCTAAAGTAGTTGGCCAGACAGAAACAGAGTGGAATGGTGGTTACCAGCAACTGTGGGTGGGAAAAAGGGGAAATTGCTGCTCAACAGGTATAAAGTTTTAGTTTTTCAAAATGCTTAGAGACCTGCTGTACAACACTGTACCTAGAGTTAAGAAGTTAAAAAAGAAGAAAGAAAGAAAGAAAGAGAACTAACATATTAAATGGTCACCAAAATTGTAAGATTATAGATTTTGTTCCCTTCTACATTTTTACTTTTTTTCCCGAACCTCCTAAAATGCCATGTATTCCTTTTATAATCAGAAAATAAAAACAATATTGAGGATATGAATGATTTAAGGGAAAAAGTATGTCAAATATTTTGTTCATCTTTTTTTGGGCAGATTAATCTAACAATAACAAGGTTGAAAGCTGAAATATAATAAAATGCAATGAGATTTTATAATGGATTTTTTAAAAATCAACGGCAAAGTAGATTTCTCTATTTTCAATTATCTAGACCAAACTTAATTTAGAAGTAACATATTCCTGACTAGAAAGCTACACTACTCAAACAGGTATCAAGACCATATCACTTTGTTCCACAAATTTACTCAACATTCAACAAATATGTATGGCGCACTTACTCTGCGCCAGGCGCCGGGGAGCCAACAGTGAACAAAACAGATGGAATTTGTGCACTTAAGAAGCTCACAGCATAGTGGGGCTGAAAGTGATGGTTTGTATACATCAACCCAGCTGAAGCTGATTCAAATACTACTGCCAAAATCAGATGCTAGAAGTATAAAGAAATTCCTATCATTCCGTGTTTAAAAATAAACTCCAGTTATTACATCACATTTGACTCCCTTTCCAAAGAGCACTTTGTAAAATATATAGGAACTTTTGTGAAGGGGTAGACAGAAATCCAGAACACCCAGGAATTGTGTGAAGAGCCAGGGCTCTGAAAGTCCAATCACAGTGTGTTCAAAGTCAGACTCTCCCCTACTTGCCAGGTGTGCGACCTGGCGTAGGTGAATCCCTTTCAAAGTCTCCTTTATTAAAATACAGATCATGACAGTGGGCTTATTTTGGATTTGGTTCTGAGGATTAAAGGAAATCATGACCTCACAAGCATGCCTAGCACAATGCCTGGCACAAAGTAAGTAGTCAACAAACCAGTCCCTTCTATGATCCACAAAACATACACGTTTACACATGAAAACAACAAAGAATCAAGGACAATGATGTAAAAGTCAACAAAATGGGAGTGGAGTAAGTGGGAGTGACTGTTGATGGATACGGGGTTTCCTTTAGGATGATAAAAATTTTCTGAAATGAATTGTGGTGATGGTTGAACAACTCTGAATATACCAAAAAAACACTGAATTATACTCTTTTAGTGGGTAGATTATACGTTATGTGAATTATATCTCAATAAAGCTGCTATGAGAACTTATTTTTAAAATGTCAGTGAAATACTTCAATCAAATGCCTACCTAGGACAACAAACTATTCTTTGCAACCAATGAGACTATCTCCATTTTCTAATTAGAAAATACATCTTCAGCTCAAAGTCACTATAATACTAAGACACTCAAGATTTTCTTACTAATTCTGTCTTTACAGGAAGAAGATTAAAAAGCAGAACAATATCACATACACACAAATATTACAAGATAGTGCTTATATCTTTTACTATACCTAAGTCCTAAGAAAAAACTAAACTTATCCATTATATATTCACATATAAGAATAGGAGAGATCCAAGATGGCCGATTAACAACAGCTCAGGATTGTAGCTCCCAGTGAAAGCGCAGAGAGCGAGTGGATGCCGCACTTTCAGACAAATTTTTGTTGCCCACAGACTGGGAGATTCCCGGCGGAGGAGCCACACAGGT